>OX235266.1:6641046-6669810 GCA_944472135.2 Trichobilharzia regenti
CTCGATTTTTTGTGGAATTTTCTCTAATTTTAGTTGATATTCTATTTGATATTATCTTTATTATTATTATTATTATCATTAAGCATCTTGAATGAACTGTAATTTCATCGTGATCTTAATTAACAAATCGATATTATTTAGAAAGCACACTACTAATCTACAATATTCTATATATAAACATATACGTATATAGTTGTAGAGGCCGAAGAGTAGGAAATTATCGAAAGGGGGATATTCTTTGCTCAATTATTTTCGTGTTTGATAAAAATATTAATAGACAGCTGTATATCCTTGACACACTGTGTCTGAGCTGAAGCACAAACCATTCCATTATGATATATCTGCGTTTTCTCTCTCTCTCTCTCAAGGATCCATCCACGATATCTGATTGAAGGCTATTGTAAAATGTTCACAAGTACATTTTGTCACCCGAAGACATAAGTGAAGAAAAGTTACCTCATGTATTGGGATACGTTGCCACCCACAATCAGTAGGAACTTGCCAATCTGGAGCTTGTAACCACTTTAAATACACACAAGAGTGGATAATTCCAACTAGAGGTCCTATGTCAGTCAATTAAAACAAACCAAACGAGAGAAAATATATGCAGTAGAGCGATGGAAGCTTTTGACAGTCCAAGTTTTAAGCAGACCGCCACAACTAATAAATGAGGGACTACTTTCTTAATAGCGCCAATTTATTATGTACTACGCTACATTTTAAACAACTACGAACTATACAGAATGCATTAATGATATGCAAATTACAACCTGCTTATTTAAACACCAACCACACATTTTTGGTAATTCGTTCAGTAAGACGACGTAAACAACATGAATACATAAAATTCAGCAACGTGCTATTTTTTTTTAAAAGTTAATGAATGTTTTATCAAACAGTAACCAAACTTAAACAAAAATCGATGACTGCAACAATGAGCGCTTACTCTGAATGATAACTTCTGTTATTTTGCTGAATAGCATGAAGTGCTTCCATTTGTAAATCAATATTCACTAGTGTCATAATTTGATAAAATAACTCGAAATTCCAACAGGCTATTATATAAGATATCGAATTCAAAGATTTCGCTTCACTTGTCAGTAGTATGTTAAGCGATTCTTTTACCTGTTGATAATTGATTTTTGAATCGCTTAATAAATGTTTCATCTAATATGGAAGAAATAAGAGAATTTAAAAAATCAGAAGGTGACTGCATGAGTAGGAGTTCAAATAACACACAAGATGAGAAAATATATTTGAGAAAATAAAAATTAGATTTATATATGTGTAAAACATGGGCACTGTGGTGGTAAGTAATTCCATATTAGTTAGTTTATTAGATGTATCAAAGAGTGAAGAAACAGTAGCATTTACTGGATGACACAGTTTCGAGCACAGGATATAAATAGATTTTCTGAACACATTAACTCAGAAATGTATGTAGAACCATTGGAAAAATAAGATTAATTAATGAAAATGGTAAAAAAAAAATAACAAGTAACATCGATTTCAAAGCCTCTGTAATAAACTACCGTAAAAAAAAGGGACGTCAAAGACTTTACGTAGAATTCTCAATGAGGCTGCAATTAGTCAAGGCGGCATTTCAACCAATTCACTCAGTCAAAGATAAACTTTGTCAGCTTAAGGACTCAACTGATCCAGTTGGGGAAAAATAATATAATTTACCAAATACCATTTAATGACTGTAAGTGAGGTCAATTACGTAGGAGATCACACTAGTAGGTCAGGGTCAGATAGACTATTGATATATATAAAAATCTAGCTAGAGATATAATGATTCTATGGAGGATTCAATCATGAGCTGACATCAGTTAGAGAACCACTGGAAAACCTGGGAGTACTGGACAGCTATTTCGTCCTATTTTGGGACTCCTCAGCAGTGCGCACCCACCGGGATTTCATTCCAGGACCTTCTGGTTACAAGGCGAGCTCGTAGACCATTGAGCCACTGGGACCCGATCCAATGGTCCTTGAATTCTAACTTCTGCCAATGATTCTCCCTGCTAAATTAAATAACCTAGAAAATCTCTGGGCTATCACAACGCATTCACTTGCATGTAATCCCATATGAGATTGCGATAGGGTCAAAGTATTGAAAAGTAATATTTTGTTATTTTTATTTTTTTTTTTGATTACAGCTTGAGTCCACACCGTATTTTTGGTACAAGCATGGAATTTTCAGCGTGGATATCGGTAGCCCAAAGTTCGCAGGCCGACCATTGATATCAGGTGTGCATCGGTGAGGGCTCGAACCCCGGACCATGTGCATGGTCGGCGAGAATCCTAACCACTGTGCCACCGACGCACAGGTGGCACAGACAGGTGAAGAGACAGATAGAGAGCAATTACTGAATCTCCGTTTATCGAATAAACACCAAAAACTTGCAGTTGTGGTGACGCAACAATTATGATACTAGATATATATAGAGAGAGAATTGCAGCAAACAACAAGGGGGAAAGGGAGAAAAAGATTTATAAAGCTAAGCATGAAGCCGTGTGAGTACGTATTAAAATAATTTTGATGTGGTTGTGTTCTCTGAGCAGCTGGATAGTTAACTACAGAAGCTTTCACCGCCCTACTAGGCGACATCTTCAGCGCATAATTCAGTTTGAAGTGAGATTTTAGATTCATCCACGAGTTTATTAATCATTCCTCTTGGTGACCTTGGACGTGATTGGTTGTTTTTGTGTCTTTTCACACCTTCTAGGTAACTTGTATTGGAACTGATTGCTTCTTTGACTTGAACTTTGACCCTTTGTGTGTGTGTGAGGTTTCTTTCTTACTGGTTGGTAAATTTTGTCTATCTCGATGTGTCTAGTAACTGATGATTCACTGGAATGCCAAGCTTTTAAGAATTCTCCAGCATTCTTGTTGTTTCTTCTGTCTAATATTTGAACGTTATCCCAGTCGAATTGATGTCCGTGGTTTTCTGTGTACAGTGATATGAGGGAGTGGATATCATGTCTTTTGACGGCTAGCTTGTGTTCGTGGATACGAAGACGAAGGGGACTTCGTCCACTTTAGCCGATGTAGTGTTTTTCACAGTTGTTACAATTTATTTTATAGATGATGTTGGCTTTATCTTCTTTCGCCGTTGAGTCTTTTGGTTGACATAGAATTGATTGAAGCGACTTTGTTGGTTTGTGTACGACGTCAATTCCTAAAGGTATGAAGAGTCTCGTAGTGATTTCTGAGATGTCCTATATACGATAAGGCGATTTTCTTTGTGCTTTCCTTAGTGGCTTTTGTTTTGGTAGGTTGGCTTGGGAGTATATGTTTCTTGATGAAATTACGTGGATATCGATCCATTCTTTTGGAAGACGTCCATGAGATATTTTTCTTCAAGTTTCTTTAAGCTGGGAGTGCTGCAATGAGTCCTGACTGGCCCTCTTGAATAGTGTTTGTATGCAATCCCTTTTGTGTGTTATTGGGTTGTTTGCTGTT
Source organism: Trichobilharzia regenti (assembly GCA_944472135.2). NCBI lineage: Eukaryota > Metazoa > Platyhelminthes > Trematoda > Strigeidida > Schistosomatidae > Trichobilharzia > Trichobilharzia regenti. Next base: position 6,644,513 of record OX235266.1, read on the forward strand.
GTAATTCAGGATTTGTTCTGGGTGGGTTGATTTCCTGTAAACTTGAGTTTCTAATTCCCCTGTGGTTGTTCGCTTGACTAAGATGTCCAAAAATGATATTTTGTTCTCGGATTCCTCTTCTCTTGTGAATTTGATGTCGTTGAAGACGTTGTTTATTAAGTTGTGAGTTTTATCTAATTCGTTTCTTTTGATTATTACAACTGTGTCGTCTACGTGCGTATTGAAATGATTATGAGTAGCAATTAATTGTTCTCGAAATGTCATCCACTGTCTTTTATATCAAATAAACTAATCTAATATGGAATTATGCATTTTTAACTGGTCATATGAAGTTAGTCTTAAAGTTTCGACAATAGTAGCCTCCACATTATGCTTAGAAGTTAACGATCTACGAATTCGATGCATCACCTGGTCAAACAACAAAGCCAAGAGATGTTAATGTTTGACTGATCGTCAGCGGTTGGTGTTGAGTTATCACATCACTTAAAAACACAACACTTCGACAAAATTCCCTATGGTATAGATAAAACCTCAACTGGATCTCATTACTTCTCTTCAGTAAAGAACAACCATCTTTTAATGATTATTGTTAAACTAATGAAATGTGACTGAAGACAAGTCGCCAGTCGAATTGGCAAATGGCAATTTTATTGCGCACTCTGACACAAGTCAAAGAGGTGATTATTTCACCACAGTTTCCTGTAGAAATCGAGATAAATCTGATCAAATTGCATGTGAGCTGCCTGAAACCATAAAGCGTGAATGAGAAGTCGCGAATTGCGAATATGACTTACGGAATTGCTAGTTCTTCCAGGCAGACATCTAGCCGGAAATCAAGTGATTTGGTGAATTGATTTATCTGTCTGCACTGAATCAAACCCGGTTCACCACTTTGATAAGCGAAACAGTCACCTTGAGGTGTTCGGAGCACCTCAGCCTGGTTGGCTAGTTGGCAAGCAGTACTGTTTAATATAAGCGATATACTAGGATTGTGGTGAGAGCTGTCTGCTATCCAAAATTCGTAGACAGCAAATCACGTCAATGCTTACGTCCTAAATCTTGGTAAAGAACAAAGACTAACTCAACAACCAATCACAGCAGACTTAGCGTGGGTAGACACGATTAGCAGATATATATATATATATATATATATATATATATATATATATCAACGGTCTGTCTAAGAAACGGCAACAAAGAGATGACAGAATAACCTTCAGCAGGAAAAAAACCAATCAGAATGATTTACCTGTCTGCTAACAATAACGCTAATAATAATCTACATAAAAATCTTTAAATATATATTGATTTTCTTAATAAAAGATCTGTTGCCTGGCCCTTGTCTTCTGTCTTTACACAACTACTACTCGTCTCAATCAATCTCAGTAGTTTTTAGTTCCACACAAGTCACTAGCGTCTTAATTTATAAGTAAAAACACAGTTTTTTTGTCCAGTGAAGAAATTTCTTTTCAACGACTTCCTTTTCAAGCTGTACAGTCGTATTTATATTACAGAAAAAGGTTATTAAGTGGCACTAAATAATTAATTACTCAGTCAATATACATATATATGTAAGTGATAAGAATAACGATAATTAAAATGTTACAAGGCGTAGAGTTGAAGTGGATAAATTACAGAATTATTAAAGATTGTTCTATAACAAAAATGTCAAGTGTTGTCTAAAAATTTTGAAAATTAGAAGTACGATTACGATAAGAATGAAGATGTGAAGTGAAGTGGAAAGAATTCAAGTGATAAAATAAAATAAAAACTAGAAAGAGCATTATTATGACCAAGGTAAAGAAAGGGGTTTTACAAAACGCTTTTGAACACATAATTTAGGTTTCTGTTCATGTATAGCTAAAGCTTCGGCTAGCTATGCATAAGTGAAGAAAACGTAAACTTTTGGATCGATTCGATTTTGCCATGTATATAACTTTGAAAGATGAATCATGTGGGGCTAAATGACCAGACTCTAACAGGTGATCACAAATAAACGACTTCGCAGTTCTACGTTCGCCTTTCATTAACCATACCGGATAGTGTTTAGCTACACGTTTTCGAAGATTACGCTTACAACGTCCAATATAATCAGCTCCACAAGAGCAGGTAAAAGAGTAAATGCACATAGATGTGGACAAAAGCGGTAATCTATCCTTGACGCATTATCTGATCATATTTCGGCTGGTAAAAACTAGTTGCAGGTCAGCTGCAGGAAAAGTGCGTTTAACACATTTAGATAAACGAATTTTAATCAATTCTAAAATGGTGTCACCTTTGAATGCAAGACTCATAAACAACCTTTTCTTTGATACTGTGACTTGTCTCGGGGCGGATTCTTTCTTGATGTTACGTTCAGTGAACCTTGTGGGATAACCATTGTTAAGGAGGTTTGATCGAAGGTTATCTAGTTCCCTATCGATTGTCTCTGCAGAGCAGATTTTACGAATCCTGGAGCATAAGGAATGAATAAGATTTCTTTTTCTCCCTAAAGGTACCCAACTGTCGAAGTTAGTGTACTGCCCAGTGAATGTTGGCTTTCGGTAAATCGACCTTAACAGCGTTCCATTCTCTCTTCTATCTAGCTTATCTTAATTTATAACCCAGTTCAAGCTCTTTCTCGTGATTAAATAACTGAGAAAATCAGGAAATCTGTAGACAGATTAAATTCTACATTAATAAGACTTACATCGGTAGAGTTTATTTTATCTTGTACACCGTTGGGTTGGTCGAATTCATTTTTAATTGTCTTTTTCATATTCTAACAAAAATGAAAAGATAAGAATGTTTGTGGAAGCTACCTTTATTACTCCATCTTTTTGGTTAGATTTCTCTGCCAACATTATATTAATTTCGTTTTCATTGATCTCTGTTGTATGATCCATTGAACAATTGAATAATCTAAATAATGATCAACCAATATATGCAGATTTAAACAAAAAAATTCAGCGAATTTCAAAAATTATTTCAATCGTGTAATTATAATCTATACGATAGAACTTTCGATTTTGTTTGTTTACATTTAGAACAACACATTCTAGGGAAGAATACTTAGTACATAGACTAGCTACCTCTTCTTGTATTTACCCATTCAACTGTGACTGTGGAGCAAGTTATCATTGGCGGTTGCTATATGAACTTGATTTTTCATGCTCGCTCTGGAACACCAACGAATATAACTCCACGGAGCTACTTTGGGGTCTGCAAATCGATAAAAATACTTTATTTCATCGGCATTTTTTGGTATGGCCCTTTTGCCTGTACATATAAATTCCCTAACCCCCTTGTCATTACAATTGCATTAGCTAACCTTTTGTCCCAAACTAGGACGAAACAGCTGTCCGGTACTCCCGGGTTTTCCAATGGTTCTCTAACCAATGTCAGCTCATGATGAAATCTTGTGACTAGTCAATCAAATCCCTACAAACCAACACTTGAAAACCTTTTGTTTTCTTATTTAAACGAAGAATTAACTTACACCCTGACACACATACAACGCACAAAAATTTCAACCCCATATAACCAATTTTTTCTACCCCTATTTTTGACATGATCATTTATCCATCTGAAATTCATAATCAATATGAATGGAATTTAACCGGTGGATGGTTGATGACGAGTCCCAAATAGGACGAAATGCGCCTTATCCTGAATTCCACTGCCGTTAGTCACCAACCACTAGTAAAATTCTAACTACATGTCCAGACATCGTCGTCGAAGCATCTGCACAAGAAGCCGACAGACATGTCAACCTGAGACCGAGCATTTCGGTCCAATCAATCGATGCGAAAATCTAAAATTCAATTAAGTATTTTTTTTTGATAGCGTTATTAGAAGACGGAGACTATCTGAAAAATGTGATGTATTAGCGCTATACATTTCGAACAATCTGATCACACATTTACTTGTCAAGTCAATATATATATAGAAAGGTTAAATTAAACAAAGTGAGAGAAAACGGAATTAAGAATAATTAACACAAACGTTTGGTAATCCAATCAAATAAGGATTACCAAGGTAGGTTAAGAGTAATGACAAACTGTTTTTGAATACACAAGGGGGGCTTAAGTCTATGAATAGCTATAGCCTCAGCGTATTTCAGTAAACGCCCTTGACCGTTTTTATAGATGACCTTAAAGGCTGAGTTAACATCAATCTTATGGTTCATCTCGATTAGATGTTTAGCTATAGACGAGTTTGGTAGTCTGCCACCTGCATCTATTAGCTTGTCACAATTCATCTGTTTTCCTAACCATTTTGGTATATGCTCTCCCACCCTCACGTGCAAAGCGCGATTACTCCTCCCTATGTATGTATGTCCACACACACGAAAGTTGGTAAATTGTATGGGATGTGACGTAATCACTTGTGCACTTGTGAGGTTTGCAGTGGAGCATATTTTTAGCTTTTTCGACAATTACAAGCTGGGCTGTATAGTAGGTTCTACGGGTGATCGAATTTAACCTTTGTCTCAAAATCCTACTATTTATTTCCCCGTTATATGGTAATTTGATGAAAACATTTCTCTTTAAGGGCCGTATGGTTTGTAGGTTTAGAGACTAATTGACTTCTACACCTGTTTAAAAATTTTAAAGGATATCCGTTTTCAACAAGAGTATCCATCAATATTTCGTTTTCTTTGTCTGTAATATCAGCCGTATAAATACGTTGAATCCTTTTAAATAGGCATTTTACCAAGCGTCTCTTATACTGTAATGGACAGAAACTGTGAAAATTAAGGTACTGCCCTGTCCAAGTGGGCTTTCTGTAGATAGACCGTCTTATTCAACCATCCATCATCTCTTCGACTCAGAAGTATGTCTAAAAATGCAAGCTGGTTACGACTTCTTTCCTCGCATGTAAGACTAATATGATTCTCTACAGGGTTAAGTCTGTCTAGTAGACGACTCGCATCTTCATGATCGTCGCATATCAAAATGATATCATCTACATATCTCCTATAGAAGGGTAATTTAGAAATTAAATCAAAGGACAAGTTCTCGACATAAGACATGTAAACGTCCGCTAATGAACTCATCATAGCAACTCCATCCACTTGTCGAAAATGTTCACCTACAAATGTGAAATAGACATTGTCAGTACATAATAGCGCCCTTGACCATTTTTATAAATGACCTAAACAGAATGAGTTAACATCAGTCTTATGGTTCATCTCGACTGGGTGTTTAGCTATAGACAAAGCTGGTAGTCTGACACCTGCATCTATTGGCTTGTCACAATTCATCTGTTTTTCTAACCATTTTGGTATATGCTCTCCCATCCTCATATGCAAAGCACGATTACTCCTCCCTATGTATGAGTGTCCCCACACATATACACGAAAATTGGTAAATAGTATGGGATGTGACATAATCACTTGTACACCTCAAAAGTGCACTTTTGATGTTAACTCAGCCTTTTTAGGTCATTTATAAAAATGGTCAAGGGCGCTTATTGAAATACGCTGCAACGCTGCGTGTGATACATTTAATAAACAAACTAATATGGAATTACTTACTACCACAGTGTCCAAGTTTTACACATATAGAAAAATAAAAATAATTGTGAAACTATTAATAATAACATAAATAAGAGAGAATATAAGTCATCTACATTTATACCATATAAAGAGAGGACATCTGGAACCCTACGTAGAATTATAAATAAAGCAGGAATTAGGGTGGCATTTAAACCTACAAAGTCACTCAAGGACAAGCTGTGTAGTTTAAAGGACCCAGTTGACGCAGTTAGACAAAATAATATAATTTACAAAATACCCTGCAATGACTGTGAGTGAGGTCAACTACATAGGTCAAACTAGTAGGTCAGGGGTAGTCAGATTGTCAGAACATAAGAATTCAGCTAAGGTAAGAATGGCTTACCCCGAAAAATAACCAATTTAGTAAAAAAAGCTCAGCAATTGCACTTCACGCATTAACACACAAGCGCACAATAGGAAGGGAGAGGGTTAAAATTCTACAAAGTAACCTAGAAGACCTGGATTTCGCGGATGATTTATGTTTGATGTCACACGCAATCGAAGACTTACAAGCGAAAACCGACAAACTGGTCGAAGAAGCAGCCGGCGAAGACTGGACTCCAGGTAAACATAGACAAGACGGAGGTTATGAAAATAACCAACCAACAACAGCAACAACATCCAACGTCAATCACCACCAACGAAAGGGATTTGAGAGAGGTTACTTCATTCACTTATCCAGGGAGCATTGTCTCAACTACAGGAGGAGCGTACGAGGATGTCAAATCGAGAATCGGGAAGGCGAGAAACACATTCATCAGCCTGAAATCAATCTGGAAATCTTCGTCACTCAGCATCACCAACAAAATTCGGATTTTCAATACAAACGTAAAGTCAGTTCCTCTATACGGATCAGAAACTTGGCAGGTGCATCACAAAGAATATTTCCAAAAGGCTGCAGAAATTTACTAACAACTGTCTTCGCTCTATACTGAAGATCAGATGGCCGGAAAGAATCACCAACAAGGAATTATGGGAACAAACAAAGCAAGAACCAATCGCCCAACAAATATGCAGGAGAAAGTGGAGATGGATCGGACACTCGCTGAGGAGACCGCTGGGTGACATCGCGCGCCAAGCCCTCGAGTGGAACCCGAAAGGGAAGCGGCGTGTGGGACGTCCAAGGGTGACATGGAGGAGGTCGTGTGAAGAGGAGTTGAAAGAATATGGATTAACATGGATGCAGGCGAAAAGTATAGCAGAAGACAGAAGAAAATGGAGACGTGCAGTTGAAGCCCTATGTTCCACTAGGAACCCAAGGGAGCAATAATAATAAATAATAATAATAATCTAGATAGGTGGAGAGAGAGGTTGATTACTGAATCCTTGTTCATCGAGTCTACACCCAACACATGCAATAGGAATGATTCATCACTCATACCGTAAATATGGAAAATACTACTGCCAATTAAATCAAGTGAAAAATAATGGAACTATATAAATGAATTTAGGAAGTCGTGTGAGTACCTTGATATGACTATGAGTGGCAATAATTTGTGCTGGTAACGTGGTCATCAGTAAACAACGTTACTGTATAACAACACTGTGAGACTTTATCAAAACAAAAATTTACCCATAATGGAATTATACTCTACCACAGTGCACAAGTTTTATTCTTATATCATTCTTATATCTTTCTTTTTTCACTCTGTTTAATTTAACTTTTTCGTATATATATATATATATATATATATATTATATATATATATATATATATATATATATATATATATATATATATATTGAATTGACAAGTAAATGTGTGAGTGATCAGATTGTTTGAAATGTGTATAGCGCAAATACATCACATCACACATTGCTTTTCAGATAATCTCCGTCTTCTAATAATGCTATTACAATTTTTGCATATTACCACTTACACACACACATCTATTTAGGACTATAATCTATTAACTATGGAATTGCAGATAACTTTAGGAATTCTGATCTAAATGATTCCATGTTACTCTTTTTTAAAAACACCACTAATGTTGTTAATAATAATCATTCTGTCATTAGTATGCATGGATGTATAGCTGTAGAACCTGCTAATGAAGAAGAGCACGTTATCCAAAAGAATATTCTTTGTTCAGGAATTAATATTTTGAAATTTCGAATGGGTATCTTTGAAAAATATATTGTTTTCAAAATCAGATCTTTACAGGTTTACCTCTAATATACATAACTTTACAAATAAATACCATTAAATATAAACCAGTTATGGTAATCTATCGGTAGAATGATAAAACTGTGCATACAAATTGTGCAGTTCGTCGTAATACTAATACAACAATAATGAACAAAATATTTAGAGCGAACAATTGTGGTTTCAATAAATGCGTCTTCTTCAGGCTCTACAATTATATATCCATTAATTTAAGCATACAATAGCCAGACAGACAGCCAGTAAAGGCAAATTAGAATCATATCAGAAGAAGATGTTTTGTGAAACAAGTATAAGTGAGATGCGATGAAACAATAGTCATATAGTTCTTTTTCAATATGCGTCGTTGGTTAAATAAAGGACAAACAAAATCTATTCGCAGCGCTATTCTATCTCATATATTCGACTTAGAATGCAAGATTAATGTTAACCATGCTATCAGGGTCATTTACCGCATACCAACACTTCCTGACTTCGTCTTAAAAGTTCGTTTACTAGATACTCCAGCGGCTGTTGGGGTCCACATTAAGGAGCTTAATAAACGTGTTCAAAAGAAGTCGGTCGGTTCGGACATTATCATTACCTTGGCCATCTAGATTTGAATGATCCTCGATTTTTTGTGGAATTTTCCCTAATTTTAGTTGATATTCTATTTGCTATTATATCTTTATTATTATTATCATTATTATCATTTAAGCATCTTGAATGAACTGTAATTCCATCGTGATCTTACTTAACAAATCGATATTATTTAGAAAGCACACTACTAATCTAGAATATTCTATCTATATAAACATATACGTATATAGTTGTAGAGCCCAAAGAGTAGGAAATTATCGAAAGGGGGATATTCTTTGCTCAATTATTTTCGTGTTTTATAAAAATATTAATAGACAGCTGTATATCCTTGACACACAGTGGTCTCTGAGCTGAAGCACAAACCATTCCATTATGATATATCTGCGTTTTTCTCTCTCTCTCTCTCTCTCAAGGAATCCACCCACGATATCTGATTGAAGGCTAATTGTAAAATGTTCACAAGTACATTTTGTCACCCGAAGACATAAGTGAAGAAAAGTTACCTCATGTATTGGGATACGTTGCCACACACAATCAGTAGGAACTTGCCAATCTGGAGCTTGTAACCACTTTAAATACACACAAGAGTAGATAATCCCAACTAGAGGTCCTATCTCAGTCAATTAAAACAAGCCAAACGAGAGAAAATATATGCAGTAGAGCGATGGAAGCTTTTGATAGCCCAAGTTTTAAGCAGACCGCCACAACTAATAAATGAGGGACTACTTTCTTAATAGCGCCAATTTCCTATGTACTACGCTACATTTTAGACAACTACGAACTATACAGAATGCATTAACGGTATGCAAATTACAACCTGCTTATTTAAACACCAACCACACATTTTGGTAATTCGTTCAGTAAGACGACGTAAACAACATGAATACATAAAATTCAGCAACGTGCTATTTTTTTTAAAAAAGTTAATGAATTTTTTATCAAACAGTAACCAAACTTAAACAAAAATCGATGGCTACAACAATAAGCGCTTACTCTGAATGATAACTTTTGTTTTTTTGCTGAATAGCATAAAGTGCTTCCATTTGTAGATCAATATTCACTAGTGTCATAATTTGATAAAATAACTCGAAATTCCAACAGGCTATTATATAAGATATCGAATTCAAAGATTTCGCTTCACTTGTCAGTAGTATGTTAAGCGATTCTTTTACCTGTTGATAATTGATTTTTGAATCGCTTAATAAATGTTTCATCTAATATGGAAGAAATAAGAGAGTTTAAAAAGTCAGAAGGTGATTGCATGAGTAGGAGTTCAAATAACACACAAGATGAGAAAATATATTTGAGAAGATAAAAATTAGATTTATATATGTGTAAAACATGGGCACTGTGGTGGTAAGTAATTCCATATTAGTTAGTTTATTAGATGTATCAAAGAGTGAAGAAACAGTATTATTTACTGGATGACACAGTTTCGAACACAGGATATAAATAGATTTTCTGAACACATTAACTCAAAGGTGGAGGCAATTCAATTCACTTATGAATTGAAAAGTCAGGCAGGAGGGGCAGCTTCCAATGTTAGATTGCAACGTAAAAAGGAAAGACAATGGGAAGTTAAACACACTAGTGTGTTTACAAGATACCCACACATTCAAACAGATATTTGAACTTCCGATCATCCCATCCTGTGTCAGTGAAAATAGGATTGGCGAAATGTTTAAGTAACAGAGCACAAAAACTAAGTAGTACCAAAGAAACTCTAAGACAGGAAGTGAGGCATATAAGGGAAGCTTTGAAAGTTAATAATTACCCTGATAAATTAGTCAGAAAGTATGTAGGGAAATGTAAAAATAGAATAAATAATGATAGTAGTAATAGTGATGATAATAATAATAATATTGGTGACGACATGCACGTCAAACACGCTCAAGACAACACCAGCAACAAGGAATCTAAATCATCATAGTAATTCTGTACAAGCAAGGAACCTTGGAAACCACCTTACGCAGAATTCTTAACAATGCAGGCAGGAATGTAAGTGGCTGTCATTCAAACCCCCCACAAACTCAATTAGAAACAAGCCTTGTTGGTTAAAGGACCCCGTTAATGGATCCAATAAAACAAAACAATTTAGTTTATCTAATACCTTACCTGCAATGATTGTCAGGTCAAATACATAGGTCAAACTAGTAGAACAGAGTCAGTCAGACTAGCCGAGCATAAAATCCCACCAGCAAAATCTAGATTGGTTGACCCAAATAAGATAAGAAATCCAGTGAATAGTTCGGGTATACCACTCACTTCATGCAGTTACACACGACCATACAATAAGGTAGGATGGGATAGGATGACAGTTTTAAAATCTAATGTCACAACATGGTGGAGGAAGAGATTGATAACAGAAGCTTTGTTTATCGAATCAACTGCAAACCAACACGTGTAATAGGAATGATTCAATACCTGTCCACGCGGACATCTTGAAAATTCTATTACTCCTACGAGGAATAGGAGAGAACAAAGCAAACTATAAAACTTAAGTTTCAAAGTCGTGTGATTATAATTGATGAAATGATTATGAACAATAATAGATTGTGTTCTAAACTTTGTCATCCAGCAAAATAATACTGTTTCACTCACTGTGTGATACATTTAATAAGCAAACTAATATGGAAAAATTAGGTTTGATTAGATGTTCAACTGATCGTTTCGCATTTCGAGTCCCACTCAAGCTAAGTCACCTCGCAACAGTCTCCTCGGTGTCCAGTCCCCCTCCATTTTCTCCAGAATATTTGTTGAGCAATAGGTTCTCAGTTGATTCGTTTCCAGAGTTTCTTGTTTCTAATTCCTTCTGACCAGCCGGTCATCTGATAGTCAGCGAAAGTGGCAGCTAGCTGTTGATAGACAAACGTCTCCAGAGGCCTGTTGGAGATGCTTTTCTTGATGCATAATGCCGATTGCTGAAAATTTCAATTTTGTTGTTTATCCAGAATGCAGAAGATTCCAAAACTAATTCCAGAGGGATGAAGCTTTGCTATATCTTTCAGATCCTGACTGGTATTTATATTGTCATTTGTGTCAACTGCGTGTAGTTGAAGCCAAGTTGCGTAGATAAGTGATGTGTAAGTGGCCTTGTTCTAGTTTCTCACGTTGATAGGGATTGATGCTAATTGTTGTTAGTTGGTTATTTTTTATCACTTCTGTCTTCACTGCCTGTCTCTCATGCCAACCTGTTGGTTATATTCCGTAAGTCTTCGAGTTTACATGACCTTGGACGTTAAATCATCCTGGAGTCTAGATATTACGAAGTCTTCTTTCTGGGACCATACATTTATGTCTCCTCACTCTCTATGGACTGTCTCACACGTGATCCAGTCTATCAAAACTAGGCATATCACCGGTGATAGTTAATTAACTGTCGTTTCTTACTCCTTTCTTGTCACTTCAAAAGCTTCTCTGAGTTTTCCGTTGTGGATTACTTGACATGCGGTCCTGTCATACAGCTATTGAATGAGATTGATGCAAATTTGGTACTTTCTAAATTACTTCGAGATGAATGCTCTCAAAGTTTTATTTATTTTATTTTTTATTTTTGATTTACAGCTTGATTCCACAATGTATTTTTGGTACAAGTATGGAATTTTCAGCATGGATATCGATAGCCCAAATTTTGCAGGCCGACCATAGATATCAGATGTGCGTCGGTGAGGGCTCGAACCCCGGACCATGTGCATGGTAGGCGAGAGTCCTAACCACTGTGCCACCGACGCACCGACGTAAAGAGACTTTTGACTTTTATTCCATACTCTGTTGCAATTTGCTCGCTCATGACAAGCTTTTCTTGAATTCAAATAGTTCAGGGCGGCGTTCCGCGTCCAGTGTATCTTTTCATCTCCGTACTGGGATTTCAACAAACAGCAAAAAGACATTTTCTTGTAGAACATTTCATCATCTTCTGTCGTTGGAAAACTCCTGGCCATTATTTTAAGAACATAAAAGACAAATTCAGGGAAGAAAATGCTTCTTTATCGACAAAACCATCTTCACAGGCTGGCTGTACAGTCGTATTTATACTTGCCAAAAATGTAAAGTAGTCTATTATTGAGTAATAGGGCGGGGGGTGACATAATTGATATAATTACTCAGAAGTGGCTTTAGAAATAGAATTGTGAAATTTGTAAATTACGTGGTACTCAACGGCACAAAAGAAGGAAAGGTTAGAAATATGGTAAGGTTAAAATCGCTAGTGAGTGAGAATAAAGGTAGTTGAGTGTCAATTTAAGAAATGTGAAGAGGGTGTGAAAATGTACAAAAGGAACATATGAGAGTGATAATAGTGAATTAATTATTAAAGTTAAAGCAAACGAAAACTAGAATTAAAAATTAAAAGTTAAAAATAAAATTCTTTACAAGGAACAACAAGTGAAGAGGTTAAGACCATGGTAAAATAATGGACTGGACAAACGTTCTCTGTAAACAAACTTTGGGGTTGTATTGAAGAATTGCCAGTGCCTCCGACATATACAAAAGTGGTAACCTGACATCCTTTGTACCATTTGTTCTCACCTTGTAGATGATCTTGAAAGACGATACCGGTGAAGCTACATGGCTTGAGTTCGCCGAGTGCTTGAGAATCGAGCTGGTAATTGTCTTGCATTGTCCTTTTGCTAACTGCCGAATAATGTCCAGAGAGTCGTCTTTCAAGATCATCTACTAGGTGAGGCCAAATGGTACAAAGGGAGTTAGGTTTCGGCTTTTGTGTATGGCAGAGGCGCTAGCAATTTGCCAATACAACCCTGAACTCTGTAAACAGAAAAAGTTTGTCCAGTCTCTTATTCTACCTTGTCTTTAACCTCTTCATTAATCGTTCTTTGCAAACAATTTTAAATTTTTTTTAATTTTTAGTTTTACTTTTACTCTGCTTTTACCTTAATAATTAATTCATTACTACCACTCGCATATGCTCCTTTTGTACAATTTCACACCCTCTTCATACTTGTTGAATGGACACTCAAATACCACATTTCTTCTCACTCACTCAATAGCAATTTTAACCTTATCAAATTTCCAACTTTGCGCCGTTGAGTACCACGTAATTTACAAATTTCACAATTTACTTCTAAAGCCACTTCTGAGTAATTATATCAATTACGTCATCCCCCACCCACCTATTACTCAATAATAGACTACTATACGTATTTCTGGTAAATATAAATACGACTGTACAGCCAGCCTCTGAAGAAGATTTCGTTGATAACGAAAATTTTCTTTACTGAATTTGTCTTTTATTTTCTTCATTACTCAATGGGTATTTTCGGTGATTTTAAGATCATTTAGACTATAAAAAGAACAGTGGGCAAGAAATATTCTCTTTGATAAGTCCCTCATCCAGCTACTTCAGTTGTGCTTATATACAAATATATATATATATATGTGGATTTTTAGAAATCTCATTAAGAAATCAAAATTAAACATGAAAATGCAATTAAAATGTTTGTGATTGTGATCATAGTTAAATGTCAAGTAGCGAAACAATCAATGTCATACATAGAATAGTTCATAGAATGTATAGATGCTTGAAGGAATTGTATTATTATATAGTTAGTAGGCGAAAAGTAAGAATAATAAAAACAGTCATAGGAATGATTGAAAGGTTCGTAGATTAAAACTGTATGAATACTTATCCCTCTGCGGCAAAGTAAAAGTACAGATTGCACATACTTCTTTTGTACACAAATGTCTGGCTTGAATTCATGAATGGCTAAAACCTCCACTGTCTTTAGAAGTCTCTAACGGAAAAAGCGTAGGAAGTTATCATGAATTCTATAGATGATCTTAAAATCATGGTCAGGGTTGGCAGAATTACAGAAGTCAATCAATTGTTCTCACACCCTTCTTTTCTACCTTGTAAAACCATGATGGAATAGATCCTCTTAACCATGTGGAAAGTATTCTGTGTTCAGGGTGAATACACCTTGCTTCGCAAGGGTAGACGAACTGATAGATGCACACACAGGCAGCCAAAAGAGACAGTTTATCCTTTACACAGACGGAAAAAATTACGGCTGAAGGTCATTCGTAATTTCGCAGCAGAGAATGTCTTTTGACCGATTTGGAGTGACGATATTTGAGCATACATGAAGCCTGATAATCTTTAGACTCCATATTTAGTTCCTTACGCTGGAATTCAAAGACCCTCGAATTATAATTTCGTCAGTTCATGGTATATATATATATATATATATTATTTACGTCAATGTCATGTCCCAAATCAGTCATGAGAAAAACAATGACAGGGCTTAACCATGAGGAACTTATCAACCAATCACAGAAGACTTAACGTGTACCAATACGATTCACAGATAAATGGCTTAACTTTCTGAGAAACGGTCACAGGCAATACAGAATTACCTTCAGCAAGAAAACGAACAATCAGAAGATGCTACTCCTTCTCTGACAATAATATACATAAAATCTATAAATATCTCTTGACTTTCTCAATAAACGATCGGTCGACTAGTCTTTGTCTTTCCTAATTACATATATATTATCTGCTCATCGATGTCATTCTTGTGAGCAGAGCTACATCATGCATCAATAGAAGCTAGAATTCACCCGTCATTGAGTTCCATTCCAAGTAGCTAAGCGGCCAACGAGATTAGTCTCGTATTCTGAAGAGAGGCGTCCGATCCCTGTAGGAGTCATTAGGGCACGCATTTGAAGAGTGCCGAAAAATAGGATGAAACAGCTGCCCAGTACCCCCTGGTTCCTGAATGATCTCTTCAACTGATGTTGGCTCTTAACGAAGTCTAACAACTGAAATTAACCAAACCCCCCCCCCCAAAAAAATCTTAGAACCCTATAAATCTGACTCGGATTGTAACAAAACCTGTAAAAAACAAAGTAGAAGAGTCACAATAAGATTACAATTCCCATTAGTATAAGATACACACAAATGACATTTATTCACTCACCATTTCCGAGTATTCTTTATGCCTAGCTAAATGATTTGGGTGGATTTCTTCATCACATGTAAATACTAAACAATAAACATGTACAAAATTTATATACAAGATAATATTTACTTGAACAGTGGGCCTCCATAAATGATTCAATATAAGCTGTAACCATTGGATCCATGAAAAAATCTTCAACTTCTTCATCATTCATTTTTTTCTAACTGCTCTTTCACAGTTCAGTTTACTGCTGAGAGTTGATGGATATCGAATTTACAGGGGTAAAAAAGAAGCTATACAAACAAAATTTAATTTACTATAGAATAAGAATAATAAACAATGAAGCATACTTGTTGGCATAGCTTAAACAGACATGTGCGCGTCAAAATTCAAACATGTACAACATAAATGTTTTAATTACCGAATTAAGTTAAAGTGCGGAATATTCAAAACAGTAAAGTAAAACGATTAATATGGCTTATAGTTTCTTTTATTTACAGCCTGGTGATAGTTTACGGAAAATACACATTTGCTTGTTTAAACTGTGTTCTAAAATTATCTTGATGGGAATTCTAACTCTGGCAACTTATTAAATTCCAACCCAAGTAGCTGAAGATGAGTCAACCGACTTGGCCTCATAAGCTGAAGATCCCAGGATTGATCCCTGAAGGGGTCATGTGTGGGAACTGACGAAAGTCCCGAACTAGGAAGAAACAACTTCCCAGTACTCCCTCCATTTTCAGTGACCTCTCCAACTCATATTTCTGATGACGAGAATCTATCAACTGGAATTTATCCAAATCTCATCACATAAATGGTTTTATTTTTCAAATGTTTGAAACAAATACATTAGAGTTTTCAGATAAATTTGGTTTTTAATCAGATTGCATAGATTTGATTGGTTTCAATTTTGCCCATGGATTGATAGCACTTAAAAACTATTGAGTACTTATCAGTAGTTTTGCCTAGTCTGGGACTCTTGAACAGTACGCTCCCAGGATCTTTAAGTTTTAAGGTGAGATTGTTAATCATTCAGCCACTGGGATTGGATCCATTGGCCAGCCCATGAATAACGACATCCATCAGTTTGTGATGCATACAGCACCACCGCCAGCCATAGCCATCGGCGTGTATTTTTCGGTAAGCCTGAGCCTGTGACCCCACACTGGTTGTGACTTCCTGTCGAACCACTAGGCAACTCCGCCTTGCAGTCTCTCTGTAGTGAGCATCTAATTACTTTTCAAAAATGATTTTGTAAGGACTTAGGCAGTTTCAAGTTCAGATAGTAAAATTAGTCCTTTTGTCATCAATTTTGTATTTTTTTACTATTCTGCCACTTATATTATGATTACTTAATGTTAAACTCTGTGCCAAGTCATTCAGTAATTGCTTCAACAGTATGCAGTACCCCAAATCTTTATGAAACTCATTCAGTAGCTATTCGACAATGCAAAATGTCAAGTGATTTACAACGGAGAACTCAGTAAAGCCTTTGAAGTGAAGACTGGAGTAAGATAAGACTTTTCAATATCACCGACAGTGCACGGGGAGGGAGAAGACAGGACTACATTGGACTGATAATGAGACTCTAGGAGATTTGAAATTCACGGACGAAGACTTACAGCATGCTGGCAGAAGAGACAGACAGTGAAGACCGAACTTCAATTGACCATAGAGAAGAGAGAAATGATGAAGATAACCGCTGACCAACCACAACAACTACAGCCATCAATCACTACCAACAGAATAAACTTGAACGAGGTCACTTCCTTCGCTTATCTAGGCAAAGTAGTTTCAACTGCAGGCAGTTGGAACGAATGAGGTTTCCAAAACCAGCCAGGTAGGAAAAGCAATACACAGTTTCACCACTCACAAGGTAGTCTGGAAGTATTCTATGTTTAACCAGCATAAACAACGAAATTCGGATTTCTAACACCACCTTTAAGTCAACCATTCCTTCTATATGGATCAGAAACTTCGTGCTTGCGTCACGAAAATCATTTCCAACATCTTACCTCAGACTTTTATCTACAGCTGCCTCCTCTAAATCCTTACTGAAGATCAGGTGGCAGGCCAGTTAGAAAGAATTAGCTACAAGAAACTCTAGAAACTAACCAATCAAAGACCTATTGCCCAACAAATGTTCCAAAGAAAATGAAGATGTATCGGACCACTGGGTGACATCGGCTGGCAGTCCATCGCTATAGTTTAAATTGAATGGAAAACGATGAGTTGGATGTCCTTTGAAGGTGATATGGAGGAGATCTTGTAAGGAGGAGATGTGACCTTATGAGTAAATGTGGAAATAGGTAGAGTGAGCTGGAAAGAAGAGAACAACGTGGAGATATGCTATTGAAACTCTACGTTCCACTCGGAACCCAAGGGAATAACAATAATAGTATTAATAATTTAAAGTTAAAAGCCTCATGAAATTCAATGTAGTCAGACAATTGAGGATGTAGTGAACAGATATTGAGCGAATTTTCAACTAGCCTACGTATCTTTCTATTAGGATTTACCTTCAATTCAATCTAACCTTTTAAACAGAATAAGTACTTAATGGACATCCTAATATTCCATTTGGAAGTCGTAATCTGGTGGACTCATATGAGTCAAAGAGAGCTATGGAACAGTTACTCCCTAAAAACAACCTAATGGTGAAGGGGAGATTGGAGGATAATGACTAATGAAAAGTAACAAAGTCAGCACGCATTAAAATCTTCTCAAATCAAGAGAAAAAATCAACAGTTCTGATCATAGTTTTCTCTTGAAATCGCAAATAAGCACTGGCGAATTTTCCACGAATTATAAAAAACAATCTTTTGATTTCTTCATTCTGTCGGTCACTTCCTATGATTTATTATAGTCTGAGGGGAGCAAGTCCATGATTTCTAAATATATCCTTTAATAAATAGTTGCCATTTCGGAATCAAATGTGATAAAAAAGAGGGAAGGATTCTCTAATTCACATATTTAACTTATTTTTCGGCGAATAATGAACAAGAAGATGCTAAATCTGTATAACTTATCTAAGCTGACAGATCTTCAGCAGGTACTCTGTCATTATTCACCACTACCTGTTAAAGTGGATGACTTTGTCTTATATCACTATTGAGTCTAACTAAATATATCACGCATGAAATGACCAAAGACTTAAGTTCGTCTTTCATCTAATCACACCAAGATTTCGCGGTGTCGAATACTGACCACTTCAGGCAAACTGCGTTGAAAACAGGTTAGAATGGTAGAAAGTCTCGTTAAACTTCAAGTTCAATCATTTAACACCACGTGTATTCAGATTTTAAACAACTATTCTTTAAGATATAACAGTAAAGTCATCCACTTGTATACTACATAACCTCATGCCTTGTCTCTTACTAAACAGTAAAATGTGGTCACAGAATATTAGGACAGTGTGTAATTTTAAGATGTTTATTTTCTTAAGGCCATTTTATGGCTCACAGGCTAAAGCTAAATGGTAACCTGAGGATTAACTGTAAGAAGATTTGACGTATATCTATTGAACTAAATCAGCAGTAGTGGCCTGTATAAAAACATTCGGCAGCAAAACTAGCAGATAATGTCCGCTTATCGTAGAATCGCATCGTAACATCCAGTATCACGCATATAGTACCATTTTGAATAAATTTTAGTGTGGATTTTAGAAGGCTCTTGAGTCTCTTTTCCGTAAAATATCCACGTATTATTATAACAGTAAGACTTGTAAGGTTTTTAAAGTATAATTACCGTATATATTTCTACCTCCAGCTTTAAACTCAATCGACTTACTTTCAAGCTGATGGTTCAGGAGATCAAGACTTTCCCATTAGATCGCTTTGGAAGCCGTACGAAAGTTTAGCCGCAAATAATTACCAAAAATTACTGTTCTGCGGAATTCATTACTCAAAATTAGGTGCCTATCATCACTTTTTAAGTCGACTGGTTAAGCCAAAGGTATTCGATGAAGCACTGATTCTATTTGACACCCTGTCGTGTTGCACTCGTTTGATCGTGCACTGACCTTAAGTAGTTAGGCTACCATCACAGCTTCACATTTCTCAACCGGGAATATGTATTCTATTATGTACTATGAATATGTTGTTTTGACTTGTCGTTGGTCTAATCAGAACAAGTGCTCCGGAGATTAGATGAGGAATACTTGAGTTAATTCACAGCTAAGTAATGCAGCCAAATGAGTGAGAGATATTACATTTAAGCTTTATAAAAAGAGTCAGATGTCCAGTAGTCACAGCAAAGCCTAAGAATAACAGTATCTTAAAGAGCCTCAACTTATAGGAATTTTTCTAACATAGATAGATTCATCCCTGTAGCCTTTTACAGTCCGTATGTACCTATACTTCTTACAGAGATTTCATTCCTGGTGCCAACGTAGTTGGGAAATAGGAAAAACTGGACTTAGGCCTAACATAAAATCTTAAACTCTTTAAAAGCCATTCAAACCGTACTTCGGGAATTCTGATGTGTAAATGCAAACTCACCACTTAAAGATATAATGCTATGGTTTCAATTCTAACTTTTGCTAACATTTTTCGGCCAAACATATGTCAAAATTGTAGACTTTTGTTATCCGCCAAAAAAACAACGAACTTGTAAAACTACAATTTACAAAGTAAATTGAATTAGTGCAGTAAAACAAATGCCAGTGGAAAGGTGGTAGCTTCAATAAGAGAAACACATGGCCCATTAAAAACAATCCATTTTTGTCTCTTCTGCTATTATGAAAGATTGGTTAGTAAACATTTATGTTGTACTGTGAGTTTTGTCCATTTTACAACCGATTCAAACAGAACAGTAAAATATGTCAAATCCTATAATCCCACCCTGACGGATACCATAGATCCCTTCTGGCAATAGGTATTGGATCCACTGCACTTCATCAAGTAAAATTTTGTATTCATGATGAAGTCAGCCTTGGTTCTGCGGTAACTGAAGGTATGAAGATAAAGCTTTAGTGATCGGCTGTCAAACGCTAAACATTTCACTCTTGTGATAGGTTTGATAGCACTCACTTGTACTCTTGCTGGGAGATTGGCGTTTCCTCATGTGGGCGGTAGTGTAGTAAGTGACACGCATATGTTCCGTACAGTCGCATAAAAATTCAAGTCACCCAATCGTTCCAGGCTCTTAGTAAATTATTAACGTATGATTCCTTCCTGAAGACAGTACGAATCCCCATGCAGAATGTTTCTCTCGTTCAGAAGGTACCTGGTGTGACCTAGAAGCAGGCTTTTCACCAACTTTGATATCTTTGGTCTACAAAGGCTGTTCTGCTATCTCCTCGTCTGGAGTTAAGTGACGGAACAATCTGCTCTTAATGTTTCGGGAACTTACATCTGTTCATTCGAGTGCTTATACTGCTTACTTCGTGAAAAATTGGCTGTAAACAACTTAGTTTATGTCTTAGTGTCCTTAAAATGATCCCGGAGGAAACAGTTTTGGCTTCCCCAGAACCATGCTAGAAGTTATTTGGATCGCCAAGTCCTTGGTGTTCTCAGGCTGAACCGTGAAATTTTAGGGTGTTAGCTTCCCTCTAGCATAATCGCTGCTTGCCTGCCAATAAAGTGAGTCCCTTAAGAATTCAGATGACCCTAGATGAATTTGAAGTTCTCGTTTTCGGTCTTTAGCCACACACTAACTAGGCAATATCTTTTCTCCGGGCAATGTATCACGTTAAAATTCGTAGGGCTGGTCAGCATCTCGTCTGGAATGCTTTTCTATCCACTAGAAAAAAGTATTACACCGATTTCTAGGATAAGGCATACTGTTATTGCGGACTCCTTCTCTTAAAATTCACATCCGTGCCAATCGCAATATTCTGTGTGATTCTGATGAACGCAAAGCTGGCTTCATCATAACACTGTCATGGGTGAGACTTATCGTTTGTGAATAGGTTTTTAACAAGTAAATCAGTTAATACGGCTGTACTATCTTCGCCATCTCACTGCGTATTTCCTACAAGCAGGTATTTAAGCTTTAAGACTGTAATCTAATAGGGATAGTTTGACGCCTGGCCACAAGTGTGTCGTCCTATACGATGGCAAGCAGTCGAATATTTGAGATACCATCGAGCCGATCGCTATGGAAGGCTCCTGTTTGGATACGCTCCTAACCGATGTTTAGTGATAGCGCACTAAGTTTGTCTGCAACGAATTCTCGGTTATATCCCATGGTCGAGACATAAAGATTGGCTTAGTCGTCTTTCATTTGTGATACTCCTCGCACGATGCAGATTGTTAAACACACACAGTAATTGGCCTGACGTTCTTTACACCCATGCAGTATCACGCTGACCTCAGGAGCTAAATCAATGTTGCGTTAGCTGCTAAACCTAACCAAAACTGGTTTTTAGACCTCTCTGTTTCTTTATTCACTCGATAAGTTTTTTCTAGAAGATGTTTCCTGACATCCGGCGCGCTGAGACAAGAGCGTAGATTGAGACGCTACTATGGAACTGGTTTATTACTCAGCCACAGATGAATCCTTGAAGGTACACAAGAATTAAGGAATAATAAAGAAAAAGTATAACGCTAACGTTAATTTTTTCGACTTTAAATTCGCCTGTCCATCTACATCTCTCTAAAATATTCCTGTAACAAGCACTAATGTCTTATTAAGTGTTGTTTCGAGGAAGGTAGTACCATGTGTGCAACAGAAGCAACTATAGTATAATGTAAAGGCAACTGGAATTACCCCACTGATGTCCACACGGCGAAAATATTGTTGTTTGAGCGTATCATATTCCTTTCATCAGCTGGCTTTGTTTCAGACGAGTCAAGTGAGCGTGTCAGTAATAAGGTGCAGAAGAAAAACACGGAACAGCATGAAAATAACAGTACTACTGCCCCTACTACTGATAACTGTGTATCTACATGTACATCCCGTTAGTCTGACCGCATTTGTGGTTTTTGTCTTGTGAACCAATAGTCACAAATGTCGGTGAAGAGCCCCGTGATGGACATTATCTAATTGTACACAAACCCAGTCATATTCATAATGCCGTCACCTGATTAGAAGTTGTCGATGAGACTCGATGGGTGTAGCTGTGATATTCGCCCAGCAGTACGCCAAAATTTGGATGATTTGGGTTATGTTAGATTATTATCGACCCACCTATAGCGCTACAACTGATAATCTAGCGCACTTATGACATTGAACCCTTTTTATTTGGACAAGCGCAAAACTCACATTGTTCATCAAAAATTCAACAATATTAAAAAAATGCTTGTCAATGTAGTAGAAGATTGGACGATCAATTCATGGTTGTTTGCTCAAACCCAACTTCCCTATATTTTCGCGGAGACATCGATACGACAGTCATCGTTTCATCGGTCGCTGTTCAGAAAGAAGTCAGTCAGAAAACTGTCAGAAGTAATATTGTGATTTATTATTGTAATATTTGTTCATAGACCTAGTTAAAGCTTAATTTTAAAGTTGGCTATATATTGGTGTTACAATAAAGAATTCTCGAGTCGGCAATCGGTGTTTTGGTTTTGCGTCCGATATTACTAAGCGTCTCTGAGAAACTTCAAGGAACAGCGTGAGTCCCAGCCTAGCAAGAGCTGGGCATTAACGGTTTACGAGACGTGGCTGACAGTTTCTGATGGTAGAAACAGATTCTGGCGGATTAAGACAGTTGGTGAAAGTTTGGATAGTCACCGTTCATCTTTCCTGGTGCCGGTCAAGTCCTCTTTGAACAAGCAATATCTGGAACATTTTTGGAATTGGGTCAAGTTCAACAATGCCTGGGTCAAAGAAGGGACAGAGTGTCTTGGATGCAAACAGGAAGGTAAGTCACGGTGACTTGTCTGTTACTTGTAACGATGTGTCTGATGTTAAGCATGACATGATTGATGTTACTGTTTCACCGTTCAGGGATAATAGGAACATCCAACTTCCTAAATTTGAACCACGGTGTTTCGACGGAAACCCGGCTGATTATTTACAATTTGTAAAGGAGTTTGAGATCATGCTGACTAGTTTTCTATTAAGTGATGAATTGAAGTTAATGTATTTGATGAGGTATTGCACTGGAGATGCTTCAAGAGCTATACAGTGCTGTAAGCTCATGCCCCCTAATGAGGATATGCTGAGGCTATGAGCATATTAAGTCAAAGGTTTGGAAGACCTTCAATGATTGTAAGGAACGTATACGAAGCTGTCAAAGGTAACGGCAGTCAACTACAAGATGACTCCAAGGCACTTACTGAGTTTTTAGATAATCTTATGACTTATAAGAATACCTTGATTTCGATGAATTGCATGAGTGACCTCAACTCGAGTTTTATACTAGAAGTAATGGCAAGACGCCTACCTACTCGACTGCAAAGGAAGTGGGTGAAGATAAGCTCCCGTATGGAGGATGAGGGTATCGAGCCAAAGTTCGACGATATTCTGAAACTGGTAAACAATAGTGTCAATCAATCTATGAGCAAGTTTGCCAGTATATTGAATCCTCACCCCTAGAATAGAGCAGTCTGAGGGAATAAAATGCAATCATTGATGACGATAGGCCTCAGAGAGGTGGATATCGAGAAGGCTCCATGATGTCTAGTAATGCATATAGACCTAGTGAGTGTAACAGGTTTCGTAGTACATCCTCAACAGATAAGTTACAAGATGCAAGACAAATACGGTGTCAGTCACGTCACGTAAACTGTCAATGCCCGGCTCTTGCCACGCTCGGGCTCAGAAACGCTTAGTAATAACGGACGCAAAAACCAAAACACCGATTGGCCACTCGAGAATTCTTTATTGTAACACCAACATATAAAAAGTGTTATCACTAAGGTCTGTGAACAAATATTACAATAATAAATCACAATATTATTTCTGACGGTTTTATTCTCACTTCTTTCTGAACAGCGACCGATGAGACGATGACTGTCGTATTGATGCCTCCGCGAAAAATATAGGGAAGTTGGTTTTGAGCAAACAACCATGAATTGATGGTTCAATCTTCAACTACATTGAAACACGTTGTGTTTTGCACGTTTGCAAGAGGTGCATACAAAGGTGAACTGTGAACCAGTGAGCCAGTGAAAAGATAAATGTAAACTCCAGGCCTGACTCCGAATTGTGTGACGATAACTGTGCGGTGAAGAAGTCTGTAGTTGCAACTGGTAAGCCATTGTTGAATAGAGTGTCACAGAATAGAGTTACTGCTTCAGAGTGCAGTTCTGACTCCAAAGTTTACAAGGTATTACTAGTCAGAGTGAAGGTATAAAACCTTCAAGGATTTGTGAGGAGGAACCAAAATTGTCTACTTCTGTTATTAAAGAGTTTGAAAATGATGAAGTTGACGGTAAAGTGAATATTCGTGATAATGATCATGATAGAGCACATTTGTCTTTGGTTGATCATGATGAGATGAGGGATATGCCTACTACTGCTAAGTTGAACAAAGGTTCTGTACAACTTGAACGTGAAGTAGAATTGAATGCAGATGCAGTTGCAGAAGGCATGCATACTTGTGAGACCGTCAGTGTGAGTGGATCAGCATGTAGCCCACCTATCATCAGATGCTAGTGCTAAACCTGAGCTGATTGGTGGTGGTCTTGCAGTTAGACAACATTCTGAAAGTCGAGAAACAACAGCTTTTGATCCACCGCTAACTTCATCAACTGAGTCAATCAGTCGTCTTTGGTGATGTCATCCACAATGAAACAGACACCCATCAACTCAAGTATCTTGTGCAATGACTATAATAGTATAGTTGCTTTTGAAAGGACGAAAAATATTGCTCAGTTTAGAGAGGATAAGCCAAGTGTAAACAAAAGAGTAATTGTTAAATTGACTTGCATGAATAAAGGCATTTCTAGTTTCAAGTTACTATTTGAATGTTATTATCTTTGGTGTAAATTACTCTGTGCCTACGCTTGGTTGACCAGATACGTCGTGTGTTTGTTCGTCATCTATATTCTACGATACAATGACATGAGCGTGTTTCCGTTCAGATTTGAGGATATAGCTGATAGAGGGAAGTCAGCAAATGAACTCCGCGACGATTTTCCAACCTAGGGCGTCAACCTGAGAAGGGTTGTAGGCGTACTGCTGTAAGTCCTACAATTCTTCAAAGGGT
>OX235266.1:6670310-6737260 GCA_944472135.2 Trichobilharzia regenti
TTGTCTTCTGTTGTTACAATAGTTCAGTGCGGTCTGATAATGCGTCTGAAGTAAACTGTAATCTGGGAGACAGATTATTTATTTTCTCAAGAAAGAACTATGTGTGGATCTCGTTTTAGCACTAAAAAAGTATCATCTACATATCTTAACCATATTTTAGGAGTGAGTATGCTTGAAAAAATGTTATCTTCGAATCTATTCATGAAAAGATCGGCGACTATTCGGGAAACTGGTGAACCCAGAATTTCAAGCTGTTAAT
Organism: Trichobilharzia regenti; assembly: GCA_944472135.2. Classification (NCBI taxonomy): domain Eukaryota; kingdom Metazoa; phylum Platyhelminthes; class Trematoda; order Strigeidida; family Schistosomatidae; genus Trichobilharzia; species Trichobilharzia regenti. The sequence goes on from OX235266.1 coordinate 6,670,570, forward strand.
TATTTCATTGGTGTCCAGTGGCCATCTTTGTGATAGGGTTGTGCCTGATTCTAGTAAACTGGAAATAATATCAAGACTTTCGGTAAAACACAATTGTCAAATAATTCTAATCCCCAACTGCAATCACCTAAATGTTAACAAATGATTTCATGGCACACATAAGTAATTGTGTTGCTATACTTCATCACAGTTGATGGCACACATATATATACAAATAAGTAAATAATCAAAAGTGATGGATCACAAAACACTCCAGGATATCTACTACTTTGACCTACTGACATGACATAAAAACAATCTGAATGACCCTTTAAGCGTGTGTGTGTGTGTTTATGTATATTGACCACAAATCATATGACCTATTCTAAATGACTGGCTCATAATATATTTGACACATATAAACTCACTAGTGAAGGGAATACAACTTACATTTGAATGGGAAAATCAACAAGGGGAATTAGCCACCATGTTAGATTGTAAAATAAAACGAATAGAAGAAGGTAAACTACACACTAGTGTTTATAAACAAAACCAACACATTCTAATATTGGATATTTAGACTTTAATTCATTTCATTCGTTAACTGTTAAAAAGCCAACTCATTTTAATGGATATTTGGACTTTAATTCATCTCATCTCTTATCTGTCTGTGAAGGCAGGCTTAGTTAAGTGTCTAACAAACCGAGCAGTAACACTAAGTAGCACAAGAGAAGACCTAAATGATGAAATAAAACAGATAGAAAAAGAAGCGTTTGTGTTAAATAACTATCCTTTGAAATTCATTAGGAAGATCGTAAAAGGCCAAAAGCTAAATAAAAATAATTGTGACACTAGTAATGATAACATAAATAAGAGAAAATATAAGTCATCTACAGTTATACCATATAAGGAGGGGACATCTGAGACCCTGCGTAGGATTCTTAATAAAGGAGGAATTAGGGTGGCATTCAAGCCTAAAAACTCACTCAGCGAGAACAATCTCTGAAGGTTAAAGGACCCTGTTGACCTAATTAAACAAAATAATGTAATTTAGAAACACCTTGCAGTGACCGTGAGGTCAACTATATAGATCAAACTAGTAGGTCGCCAGTATTCAGATTGTCGGAGCATAAGAATTTAACTATGGTAAGAATAATTGACCCCGAGAAGATAAGTAATTTAGAAAAAAGCTCAGCGATTGCACTGCTTGGATTAACACAAAACCACACAATAGATTGGAGAGGGTTAAAATTCTAAAAAGTAATCTAGATATGTGAAGTGAGAGTTGATTACTGAATCTTGCCTTGTTCATCCAGTCTACACCCAACACATGCAGTAGAATGACTCATCACTCATACCGGAAATATGGAGAATACTACTACCAATCAAGTCAAGCGATGAAATGAAATAATGGAATTATATAAACGAAGTTAGAAAGTTGTGTTCGTAGTAACTTGATTTGATTATGAGTAGCAATAATTTGTGCTAAAAACTTCGTCATCTGTAAACATTAATGCATTACACTGTGAGGCTTTATCAACAACAAAATTTCACCCATAATGGGATTATACTCTACCAAAGTACGCAAGTTTTTAATTCTTATCCAAATTTTCGTAACAAGAGTACCGTGTAGATCCTTTGTGTGTGTGTATGTCTGTGTTATTTTAACCTCTAAATTTAATTACAAAATATAAATAAAACAAAATCATATGATTGGTTGGAGGATTTCATCATGAACCGGCATCAATTAGATGACCATTGCAAAACTAGTCAGGAAGTGCAGGACAGCTGTTTCGTCCGCCTGGTTTGGGACTCTACTTCAGCAGTACGCGCCGACACAACGGGTTCGAACCCATGACATTCTGGTTACAAGGCTACGAGCTAGCTCGTAGACGATTAAGCCAATCACTGGAGCGCGATCCAATGGCCAGTCAATGAATTCTAATTTCTGTCAATTCATGCCATAGGGCGACCACTTAGAAATGTCTTCTTCTTCGATGAGTTATGCCTCACCATCAACATGCTGTACCCTACCGGTCACGGCTTCCGACTAGAACCTCAGGTAACTACCTACCTGAATAGACCAGATTAGTAGGTAAAGTTTCAATTATTTTAATTTCAAGTAATAAAGCTGATGAATTTGTTAATCTGCATGAGCTGAGTCAATTGAATGAAACACGCTCCATATATGTGTATCTCTATTTGAAGAATCACTAAAACGTGATTAGGCGGAGACAGTTGCGATAATTCTTGTCTAAATCTCTCTCATGAAATGTGTGCGAGGTTTTCAAGTGTTTGGTTTTTATCGGCATTTGATTGGTGCCAAGTTCGATTATGGACTGATATCAGTGTTTAGAGCTTGTCTGGTAACTTGAAGGTCGTGGGTTCGATCTCCAGTGAGGCAGGCTATGAGTTGACCAATTCAACTCGTCATATATCACATACATTCACACAAAGGTAGACCAATGAGAGGTAGAAATAAATTCACATGAAGTGTAATCAACAGAAATGTTAGGAAGAAAGAATAGTAGTAGTAACATGGAAAATCATGAAGATTTGATAGAGAAGAGAGAGGAATTTGTTGGAGGATTTCACCATGAGTTGATATCAGCTAAAGAACCATTGAAAAACTAGCCAGGGAGTACTAGACAGCCAGTTGTTTCGTCAGCCTAGTTTGCGACTCCACTTTAGCAGTACGCAACCGCAGCACAGGGTTCGAACCCAGGACCTTCTGATGTCAAGGCTAGAGAGCTAGCTCGTAGACCATTAAGCCAATCACTGGGACCCGATTAAATGGCCAGTCCGTGAATTCTAAGTTCTGCCAATTCATAAAATAGCGCGACCATTTCGCAGTGCTTCTTCTTCTTCAATGAATTACTACCTCAACTTCAACCTGCTGTACCTAACTGGTCACGGCTTCCTACTAGAACCCCAGGTAACTAAGTACACAAATAGGGCTAGTCGCTAGTGAGCATCAGATCAATTTTCAAGTACTGGTGGGTGCTTTGATGCTCACAAGCGACTGGCCTTATTCAGGCAGTTAACCTGAGGTTCTAATGGGAAGCCGTGACCAGTTAGGTACAGCACGTTGAAGGTGAGACAGTTAATAATCGAAACAGAAGACATTGAGAAGTGGTCGCGCTATGTCGTGAATCGGCAGAAGTTAGAGTTCACGGGTTGGCCATTGAATCGGCTCTCAGTGGTTTAATGGTCTACGAGCTCGCCTTGTAACCGGAGGGCACTATATTCGAAACCTGTGGTGTGGGTGCGTACTGATGAATAGTTCCATTACTCTTAGTCGAACGTAATCACTAAAAGTCTGATGAAAAAGTACACTCTCTGTTTAAAGTGTTTAACAAAAATAGACCAATAATATTTGTACATCTCAGGAGGAATTTTGAAAACAACTCATATAATTTTGCTTATTATACATGTTGAAGCCTGTTTCATGACTTATATGATTGGAGAAAGTTTTTCAAAAAAACAACGTATCCTTTTTATAAGCATAAACCTCTGTTATTTGAATTTCGATTAATTTCCCTGAAGAAGTTCAGACCTGTTTGCCGAAAACAGTTAACGTTGGAATTACGCATTTCAATTTCGGTGAGATTTTACGAATTTAAGTTTTATAAAAAAAAAAGAAACCAAAAATAGAAGGAAGAAACAAAAGAGAAACCAAAAAACTCGAATGAATCGTAGAATCTTATGAATGAGACATGAGACAGACAGAGTCACAGAGAGAGAGAGAGAGACTGTAGGTTGTGACTAGTAGATTTCATTACACTTCAATCAATAAAAAATAGCGAAAATATTCATTCAGACATCCATACAAAGACAAAATAATTGAGCAAGGAATATCCTTTTCGATAATTTCCTCCCCTATGGTTCTACAATTATATACGCATATGTTTATATACGTAGAATCCCGAAATCTGGCGATTACAACTAGACTGTTAGACATCTATTATTTTTATTTTATTATTATATTTATTATAGCTTGATCCCACACCATATTTTTGGTACAAGTATGGAATTTTCAGCATATGATATCAATGGCGCAAATTTTGCTGGCCAACCATTGATATCAGGTGTGCTTCGGTAGGGGATCGAACCCTGGACCATGTGCATGATCGGCGAGCGTCCTAACCGCACTGCCATCGACGTAGAAGTGTTGGAAAACCCTAATTCTAAACCTACGGTGTACATTGGCTTCAGAACATAAACGAATCGAATAGCATATGTGAATCTCTTTTTTTCAACGGGAACCATTGGGAGATAGGTCCTAACGCAGCTCGATTACTTCGTGGATTAAAGGCTCGTAGAGGGAGTGGTCCATAAAGACAACCACCACCTGCTTCCATCTAGGCATCCGAGCAGAATACCACCTCTTTTAAAAGTATGAGATTTTGTGTAACGCATCTTATGGTGTCCTATAATATACCTAATTTGTGTTTTAATAATAATAATGATCAAAAGAATGGATAATGAACAAAGAGTACTCTTTTCGATAACCTCTTCATCAGGCTCTACAGTTATATATATACATTATAGTGCATGAATGAATTAGTGTTATGAGCAACATTAATGTCACTGTTTAAATAACATCGAATCAATAATATTGATAGACTACAGCTGAATCGCATCAACATAAAATAAAGTGAATATCATAAAAATTAGGAAAGATAATATTACAAATTCATGAATTTATAGTTCCTACTGAAGGCCAGTAGGAACACAGAGTACTGGTTGTTTGAGGCGAATTACAATAGCCTCTGCTGTTTGGAGCATGCGGTGCTTCGATGATTTTGGCAATTTATTAGGCACTCGGTGGATTATACAGAAGGATTCTTCCACGCTGGCTTTGTGGCCGGTTTGGACCAGACGGTCCAATATCGAATTGTTAATGGTTTTCAGTACACCTTTACTTAGCCATAGTGGGAGATGTTCTCGAGTGAGCACGAAAAATCAAGTTCCTAGAGCAACGGCCAATATAACTCCCACCACAAGCGCAGTTGAACTGGTAGATACAATTTGAAGTCGCTAGCTAGTTTAGGTACTTCATCTTTCAGTCGAGGAATCACCATCGGTCGTGTAGAGATTAAGACGTGTAGTTTGCCAGCAGTAAAAGTTCTTTGAACTGATTTTCTTAATTTCTTCGTAATTATCTCACTTGGTATATCGCCCTTGAATTGTAGTCGTATATTAAGTGGCTTCTTGTTCACAGATAGTGAGTAGTCTTTTTCCGCCGCTTTCTTTGTCATGTGTTTCTTGATAAATTTGTCGGGATAGCCATTTTCGATTAAAGTATCATATACAATGCTTAATTTATCTTCAATTACTTCTTCTGAGCATATAGCTCTAACTAACCCTTTGGCTGAGGGTCTTCACTAAATTTCTCCTGTACTTGATAGGAATGAAGCTTTGAAAATATGTATATTGTCCTGTCCAAGTATTTTTTCTATGCAAATTTCTTTTTATACTACCATTTGGTTTTTTTCTTAAGTAGGACATCCAGGAAGGCAATTCTGTTTTGGGATTCCTCTTCACACGTGAATTTCATAACCGAATGTACTTCATTGAATTCAGTAATTATTGCACTCTCCTATCAGAGCCATTATCACAAAGAATAAAGGTATCATCCATATATCGGCAATACAATGAGAGCTTACTGATAAGGTTGTTCAAAGGTCCATTTTCTAGCTACTTAGAAAGAAATTAGCCAGAATGGGACCCACCAGGGAGCCCATCGCTACCCCGTCCACTGTAATCTATCAGTATTATTGATTCGATGTTATTTAAACAGCAACAATAATCTTGTTCATAACACTAATTCATTCATTCACTATAATGCATATACCTATAATATACTATACTATACTATACTATGCATATACTATAATGCATATAACTGTAGAGCCTGATGATGAAGTTATCGAAAAGAGTACTCTTTGTACAGTATCCATTCTTTTGAAAAATTTTAATGGGCATTATCAATGAGTGAAGATGCCACATTACTTTGTGGATCAAAGGCTCGTGGGGAGATTGGTCCCTAAAGACAACCACCACCTGCTTCATACTAGGCACCCAAGGAGAACCCCAGACCCTGTTTACAAACCACGATATTTTGTGTAACGCATCTTACGGTGACCTATAATGTGTTGCACTTCGGTGCCAAGTTCTATGTTGAATCCGGACAGACAGATAATGTGCCAAATTTGTGTTTTTTAATACCAAAAACGATGGTTCAATCTTCAACTTTACGAATCGCTACAACATGAATCAAATTAATCAACCGATCACAACAACAATCAACAAGGAACAACTATGAAGTCAGCAAACACAACTTACTTCAATCTCTTCTTCATCTTTAAGGTGGGCATTCTGTCGAAACAGTGTTCTCGCTTCTTCTTTCATAGATTCAGATTCACGTATAGAGTCTTCTTTCACACCTGACTGAGCATTCCATACTCGAGCTAGACGGAATATTTGACGATAAAGTGATAAAACACGTGAACGAGTTTTCAGAGTTGGATTGACAACATTAGAAGCCTATATGAAAATTAAAATGAGCAAAAGTTAGTGAAACGATGATCAATAAAAAAAATCAATAAATACAAAGTTGAATTGATCATATCCATTGATGGATTAAAGACAGCGGGGAATAAGGATGATAAAGTTTGAGTAAAAGATAAATTATTGTTCCTTCATATACTAATTCCGCTTTAAAATTTGAACAAAGTAAGAACAGCAGATTGTGCACAATAAGATGGCATTATTATTATTGTTTTCGTTAGTTCCTAGAGGAACATAGGGTTTCAGTCGCACGTCTCCATTGTGTTTGGTTCGCCACCAGCTTTTTCACCTACCTCCACATCTTCCTACATGCTTTCATCTCATCTTCGCATCACCTCTTCCTCCATATCACCCTCGCACTGACGACCAACCAACTCGCCGCTTCCCTTCCGGCTTCCATTCGAGTAATCACCTGGTGTGTGATTTCACTCAGTCACTTGATGGTTTGTTTTCTCAGAGTATGGCTAGCCAATCCATCTCCATTTCTTCCTGAATATTTGTTGCGAAATAGGTTCTTGGTTGATTCGCTCCAGAAATCCCTTCTTGTTGTTGATGTTTGCTGGTCGGCCATCTGATCTTGAGTAGTATTGAGTGAAGACAGCTAGCTGTCGACGAATGTCTGTATTTTGTTCGAAGTACCCTTCGTGACGTGGCGCCAAGTCTCTTAACCGTATGGTACGTTGACTTCATATTGGAGTTTGAAATCCGGATCTTATTTTTCATATCAAGATAGTACTGTGATTTATATTCAAGTATTGGTTTGTAAGGATTTGATCTGATTGGTTACAGGATTTCATCATGAGCGCTGGCATCGGTTAGAGAACCATTGGAAAACCAGTCAGAGAGTACTGGAAAGTTGTTTCTTCAGTCCATTTTGGGACTCCGCTTCAGCAGTACGCACCCACACAACGGGATTAAAACCCACGACCTTCTGGTTACAAGGCGAGCGAGTTAGCTCGTAGATCATTAAGCCACTCGGACTCGTTTCAATGGCCAGGTCATGAATTCCAACTTTTGACAATTCATGACATAGCGCGACCACTTCTCAATGTCTTCTTCTTAGATGAGTTAATGCTTCACCTTTAACCTACTGCACCCTGGGATTCCAGTGAGAAACCGTGACTACCCGTGTAGATGGTGGGAGTTATAATGATAAAATAATATTAGTAATAGCAAAAATAATAATAATAATAGTGAACCTTCATAATAAAAGAGGAAGCAAAATTATAGTAAGAACTTTACTCTGGCCATGGTAGGGCCAGTGAATGTATGTATCGCTTTTGAATGCAGAGGTCCGCTTTCAGATCTCAAATCACTAATACTTCATCTGTGTACAGATGACGTATACGAAGTCCCTTTGCACAATATTGAGGCCCTATATGTAGCACTGTGAAGTCCCTCATATTTTATTACCACTCTCTTACTATTTATTAATAACATAACATGCGCTTTCATACAGATTTTATATAAAAAAACTTTATCGCCTTTCCACTGGTTCCTGTTCATTTTACACAATCATATTGATCAGTCCTTTTCTCACAATTATTACGTCATACCAACTTCTACCTCTTTTCTAACTTACAATTATTAGTCATCCCTTCTTATACCTTACATTATGTAATACATTTTTCGAGGACAAAGTTTACCAGTATCTGATTGGTCTGAAGAAGAGTAGGGCGAAGTACCTGCGCAGTTCTCTAACTAACTACTATCGATCCATTATCAAAACTGCTCCCCGATCAAATGCCTACAAACTAACTCTTGAAAACACTAATCTGATGCCCACTAGTGACCATCGACTACAGAACGAAGTGAAATGAAGTTCTTCTATCTAATGAAAAGTCTTGACTGGCGGGGAACATCAGGTCGAAAGTGAAGACAAATACTCGCCAATGTTATTGGCTGGCGCTGGCTGCGTGGAATTGTGAACTGACAGAAGCTAGAGCTGATGAGCCATTAAATGCATTCCCCTCAAAACCCTAAGGTTTTTTACACAATCCCCTGGAGGTGTTGGTGGGTCACGGGTGCGAGTATATGAGAGGGTCCCGAACTTGAAGGAAACAATTGTCGTCCAGTACTCCCTCTTGGTTTTTAATGATTCCCTAACTGATATCAATTCGTGATCAAAATTGAAATGAACAAGATCCCTATAAACTAGCTGGAAAGTACTACTAATAATAGCTTTAATCTGCATAATTAGTTTACACAATATTCACAATTCCCAGTAGAATATTTTCTCTCCATCTAGGATTTTCAAGTACAACAGACATTTCCATCACGTCATGTGATACAATGATGTTCAACCTGTAGAATAAAAGAACCCTTTATGGTATTTATTCCTTTAGTCCTTCAGAAACACACAATGGTTGAAAGCCAATTAAAAATGTACAAGTGTATGTTTGGTGACCCATATCCATAACTGAATGATTATAACAACAAGAATATGAGGAAATAAGATGCTCTTGTTTCGGATGGAAAATCAGGTGATTCAAGCAACTCGCGACCTCGTAGTATGATTTCAGTTAGAGAACTACTAAAAAACGAAGGAGAGCTGTTTCACCCTAGTTTGCGAAATATCGGTAGTACATACCCACCACCAGCAGGGTTGGAACCAAAGGCCTTCCAGTTATTAGTTAAGCTCGTAAACCATCCAGATACTGGGAACCGACTTGACGGCCATCACATGAATTCTAACTCCTATCAGTTAGCGACTTTAGCGCAACCACTAGCTAATGTCTTTCACCGAGACTTTTTGTCCTCACTCCCAACTAGATGGAACCTCCACTGGTCACTTCTGTAGCCAGTCACTGGAGAGGATCAGAGTTAGTTTGTAGAGATTTGATTTGTTTGTTAACAATGATTAGTCAAATATCAACATGCCATGGGTGTGTATTATGTCTGCAACTCTTAATAGGGGGCAATATTAGTGGCGGTTAAAATAAGTGGGTATTTTTGGGATCAATGGGGTAATAAAGAAGTAAATGAGTGTTGAAACTGATTATGTAATGGACATGAAGCAGTTAGAATAACCTTGTAAGTAGTTTAAAGGAGGAAGAGGAATTTTTAGTTATTTTATATTTATGTAATGATTGGCCAAGTTGAGGATACACTGCACTGATCAAGCCACTCACTCTACTCGAACTCATACAGTCATGTAAGGGCTAACGGCGAGTCGCTACCTGAAGTGATGACAACTAGTGTAGTGGTGTCCGTCAGCGAGGGATACGCACTGTCTCCATTTCTATTTAATTTCATCATATACTAATAGAAAAAACCCTTAACTCACATAGGAGTTGCAGAGATTGACTTGTTACCAGGGTATGACCTCGTTGACTTAGAATATGCAGATGATATAGTCCTCCCTCCCAAGTGAAGACGCTGACAAAATACAGTGTCTTCTGAACACCTTGAGCTTCAATCTTCGAATGTTTGACAAGCGATTTGCTCACGCCAAATATAAGATTATGCTACAGGACTGGACTACATGACTCTTAGTTTAGAAATAGAGAGTGAAGTTGTAGAGCTCGATGACCGCTTCACTTATTCGAGAAGTTTCTTCAGCAAGTGCCAACGGGTTGATGGCTGACGAGATCTCTCCGCGGATACAGATGATTAGTTCCGTATAATGCCAGTTAACGCCGTCTCTGGCTTAGTAGACGTGATATCCGGCTGGCTATCGACCAAAGGACGTGTTTACTGCTCATCAGTCCGCTCCGTCCTCCTCTATGGCTGTGAGACCTGGTAATTGAGAGTGGAAGACATGAAACGCCTAGCTAGCTGTCTTTGATCATAGGTGCCTGAGTTTTACCTCCCGTGTGAAGTGGTGGTATAATAGGGTGAGCAATATTGAGGTTAGGCGTCTATAGAGTGCTACGTAAGGAGGGGAAATTAATCGACGATGCTGTGAAGTTACATCGATTGAGAAATGTTTAAGATATGTGTTACGCATACACGCTTAGTCATCGCCTTCCTCGATAACAACCAATGTTAGCTGATATAGGGTCAGGTTGGAGAGGAGTTATTGGTGGGTGGTGAAACCGAAACGTGACTTCGTCAATCAATGGAATTTACAACAGTTAGTTTAAGCCACGTGGGAAGATGTAAACTTCCTGACTGACTGGTTGGGATCCTCGGGACGGTAAATACAAATGACAGCTGTAGACAATTGGTGATATGGCTCAAACTCATCGTTGTCAATGGCTGGCATAGAAGCGCCCGCTCCTTCTGACTTAAAATACCCAACAAAATTATGTTGTTCTTCCTCATTACTATTCTTTTTGCCTCACATGGAGGGAGTGTAGCGACTTGAACTGGATCACATCGGTGCAAAGTTCTATGTTGTAAGCAGATAGACAGACACACATGACTTTTGATGTTTGCAGTAGACGAACTCGTGAAGCGAATTTAAGATTAGTCAGAATACAGCAAATAACTTCGTGATCAGTCTTTACAAGGTATACCTAAAGTAGAGCCACGAAGATAATTTGCTTCTCCTGTACTTAAGCACATACAGAAGGATGTTGGAAAATCCGAAGGTGAATGAGCGTACGTATAGTTAAGGTACGCCTGATATAACCGCTTCAAATGAAGCTAGTCAGACTGACACAGATGCGCATAAAAGATGCAAAATTAACTAGCATGTACTAGTATTTCTCAAACTTTAAGAGACAACAAAACTTTGAGGCATTGAATGGACGATAACAACATCGTGTTATTATTTCACTAATTTACATCACAATGAAACAAACTATACAGTTTTAAGAGCAAGAGAATCTCATCATGAGTTGACAATGGTTAGAGAACCATTGGAAAACCAATCAGGGAGTACTGGAGAGCTGTTTCGTCCTAGTTTGACTAGTGGTCGCGCTATGTCGTGAAATGGTAAAAGTTAGAATTCGTGGACTGGCTAGCCATTGGATCGGGTCTCAGTGGTTGAGGAATGGTCTATGAGTTCACTTTTCAACCAGAAGGTCCTAGGTTCGAACCCCGGCAGGTGTGTACTGCTGAAGAGTCCCAAGATAGGACAAAATAGCTGTCCAGTACTCTCTGACTGGTATTCCAATGTTTCTCTAACCAATGTCAGCTCATGATAAAATCCTGTAACCAATCAATCAAATCCCTACAAACCAACACTTGAACAAGAGAATAGTTCGACTCGTTGAGTTACTTTAGTGGTATGATACAGACAATGTGTTCCAACGGAATATTATTCTGACATATCCACACAGTTCAATACTACATTAGGCAACAGAATAGGGATATATTTATTTGAACATTCTATTTCATGCCGTTTGATGTAAACCGAAATCATACGCTCAGTGATTAGTTATTATTATTATTTCCTTTAGGTCCTAGAGGAACATAGAGCTTCAGCTGCGCATCTCAATTGCCTTCGGTTCTCCGCCAACTTTTTCACTCCGCTCCATGTCTGCCCACATGCTTTCACCTCCTCTTCATATGACCTCCTCCAAGTCACCCTAGCACTAACGACCTACTCGCCACCTCCTTTTCGCGTTCCTCTCGAGGGCTAGTCTAATGGCATCACTTGATGGTTTGTTTGTTCAAAGTATGGCCAGCCAATCCACCTACCTCCTTTCTTCCTGCCTATTTGTTGCACAGTCGGTTCCTGCTGGGTTGGTTCGCTAATTGCCAGAGATCCCTGTTGCTGATCTTTTCTGGCTAGCCATCTGATCTCGAGTATTGAGCGAAGATATCTGTTAATGAAGGTTTGAAGTTTGTTTGAGATGCTGTTTATGACGCGCCAAGTCTCTGATCCGTATAGTGAGTAGCACTGACTGACTTCACACTGGAGTTGAAGATCCGGATCTTATTTTTGATTCTGAGTGCTGTTAACCTCCACACAAACTTGAGAGTAATGAAAGCTTGTCTTGCTTTCCCAATCCTCGCTGCTTTGATATCCTCGTGAGTTCCGTCCGCCTGTAGTTGAATGAATGTCTTCATATATTACAGTAAAGCCTACTATAACGAGGATATTAATGAGACGTGAGTATGTCCTCCTCCTCAATCAATTTGTCATCTGTTGAATTTTCGATTCTCTTCAGGATTTCTAAGAATTCACTAACACACTAACAATTACAGCTTGCTAGCTAAATAGAAACCAGTTTGGAAACCCTCTGCACTCAACCAGTATAAATAACAAGATACTGTCCTTCCATACGGGTCAGAAACCTGCACTGAGGGTCACAAAAAGGATTTGCAACAGCCTTTTATCAACAGCTGCCAATTTCGCTAACTGACTTCATACTGGAGATCAAATAACTGGTCGACCCGCCGAGAGACCAGAAAGAATTAGCAACTAGAAACTCTGGCGATGAACAGACCAACAGGGGAGAGCCAATCGCTCAACAAATATGTAGGAGAAAATAGGGATGGATCGGGCATACATTGAAGAGACCGTCGAATTAAATCGCGCGCCAACCAGGCTATGGCTTGAGTGGAATGCCATTGGGTAGAGACGAGTGGGTTATCAGCGCGACGGTGACATGGAGATTGTGTGTTGGGGAGGAGAGGAGAGATTGCGGGGAATCGTGGTCCAAGCTGAAGAGGACGGCAGAAGATACGACAATGTGGAGATGTGTTGTTGAATCCTTATGTTCCACCACTTGGAACGCAGGGAAATAATAAATAATAACAAGCTTAATCAAAATGATCTCACCACTGGAAGAACACATCACCAAGGTTTCCAAGCGGAAAAAATCGTGAAATTTCATCATCAAGGTCAAGTTTCTCCTGAATCACTTCGGTGAGTTATGTCACACAACAACCATTACGCTATCTCCAATAGACGTTGTACCATCTTACAGGTTATGTGTATACCGTTCGACTATCGACCAAAGGGCGGGTGTATTGCTCATCAGTCCGCTCCGTCCTCCTTTATGGCTGGCTGTGAGACCTGGCCACTCAGAGTGGAAGACATGAAAAGACTAGCTGTCTTTGATCATAGATGCCTGCGCTCTATTTCCCGTGTAAAGTGGTATAATAAGGTGAGCAACATTGAGGTTAGGCGTCGAGTTCTAGGTAAACAGGGGAAATCAATCGACGAAGTCGTGAAGTTACAAAGACTGAGATGGTTAGGCCATGTGTTACGTATGCCAAGCCATCGCCTCCCTCGACGAGCTATGTTAGCGGATATAGGGTCAGGCTGGAAAAAAGCTAGCGGGGGTCAAACAAAAACTTGGCACCAGTCAATCAAATCCACAACAGTTGGTCTAAGCCACGTAGGAAGGTGTAGACTTCCAGGCTGGGGTCCTCGGGACGGTAAAAATCTATGGTTGGAAACAACTGGTGACATGGCTCAAAATCGTTCTCAGTGGCGGAGATGCATCCACTCCTTGTGACATATGATCTCCAATGAAACTGTTTTGTTCTTCATTATTTCTCCTCCTTTGTCTCACACCTCTGCTCACTGTTTCTATTATGCTTTTCTTGTACTTTCTTCTCTTGCTTCGCGTGCTACACGGAATGTGGCGACTTGAACTTCCGCACATTTGTGCAAAGTTCTATGTCGAAAACAGACAGACAGACAGATACCGTAATAAGCTGAACATACTACAATCACAATATATGAATGCTAGTGCATCACTTTCGTGTAGAAAAAACTGTTTCACGTCTGGTCACGGATTGATATCAGTTAGAGAACTAGTGAAGGAATACTGGACAGTTGTTTTATCCCATTTTGGAACTCATCATCAGCACTTACCCACCACCGGGTTCGAACCAAGGACCTTCCGATTACATGGGAGGCTTATCGACTGTTCAGCCACTGAGAATCGACTCAATGGCCAGTCCATGTCATCCTTGGGAAGTACTTATCCTAACTCCAGACAGGATGAACGCCAGTAATAGGTCACAAATTGTCACTAAAAGAACTTCATGCAAACAGTAACTGAATGCTGTACGGGTTTGAATAGTAACCCAGAGGTCCTGAGTTCCAACCCCGTAGGTGGGTGTGTACTGCCTGCCTATGAGTCCCAAACTAGGACGACCCCGTGTCGGTTTTCAATGGTGCTTTAACTGATATCAATCCATGATTAAGCTTGACACAAGTCAAATCTCTACAAAAAAAACCTTGACAGAAAAGCTTTAATTTAGTGAATTAGTGAAACACCATCTTCTGGAGCATCTATCTATGTCTTTTTGTAGCGTTCCTAGTGAAAGATAGAGTTTCAAGCTTTGATGTTTTTTTTTCATGGCGTCAAGTTCCTACTACTCTCATTCCTAACCACGCTCCATCTTTATATGTTTTACTATTGACTGCTGAAACTAAAAACTAACTGACTAGGCGAGGTTTAGGCGTATGTCATTCGAGAGACAAGACAGACCTTCTTTCTGGGTGGTTGGAGTACAGATTGAACTCCCCTTCTTTAGACATTTACATAATTCGGATTATCCAGGATAGTGTGCCGTATATGGTTACATCACATGTCAGGGCCTCGATTATGACCAATCGGAAAACGATTTCAGTGTCCAAGGGTGACTGCGAACGAGTTCCTGAGTTAAAAACAATAAATATAACGGTACATGCTGTTTTGTTCAAGTTCGTACAGTTATATTGTGGTGAGAGCTAGCTGCACGTCAAAACTGTAGACAACAATTAACGTCAATGTTTACGTCCCTAATCAAGGTCATGAGAAAAAACAATAACAAAGCTTAACCTTGAGGAACTCAACAGCCAATCAAAGTAGACTTGATGTGTGCAAAGCAGAACAGAATAACCTTCAGCAAGAAAACAACCAATCAGAAGAGGTTGCTACTCTGCTAACAATAACGCTAATAATAATCCACATAAAAACCTACAAAATACCTCTTGATTTTCTTAATAAACGATCTGTTATCTGGCCCTTGTCTTCTGTAGTTACATATTAATTAAACATTTGTTTCCATTATGGAAATAGATAAAAAAAAATACCTCAGCTGTCTATGCGATTTATAGACAAGGAAGGAGAGCCACCTAAAGCGTACTTTACCCACACACATCTACCTGGTTTCTTTCAGAGTATGAAACAACCGCCGAAGGGTAGGGGATACGCAACTGAAGTCAAACACATACACACAAACATCAGGGTGACCTTAGAGTGCAAACCTAAACGGGAAGCGATAAGTTGGGTATCCCTTCGAGGAAGCGAAATCTTGCGAGCAATACTACTACAACTAACTGGAAGAAACTACACAGAACCCAACGGGCAATGTGTGTAACTCTAAGAACCCGACTCCTCCCCACACTAGAAATATCTAGTTAAATCCTACTTCCTTAAGTAAGACAATGTAAAATAAACCAGAATATTTAAGCAAAACGCAGAATAATTCACAACACAACATACAACCAAAAAGAAAAAAAAACATACGAAAAATTAAAAGTTAATTAAACAAATAATTATATTTTATAAATACATATGCATATATATATTTTTTTAATCATTGAGGAGAAACTCCACTCATTAATATTAATATGTAATATTTACAATCTGTAAAACTGAGTACTTCTCATGTAAGTAAGTCTGTATGAGTACATAATATGCGCATCAGTTAGTTAGTTTTACTAAAATACATACCTGAGAAAAGAAAGAAACACTTAGACCATCAATACATGCACATACATACATACAAAAAATTATTGAACAGAGTGAATAGCTTACAATATATATATATATATATATATATATATATATATATATATGTGAACAGACTCGAACCCAAGACCAGAAGAAGAACCTGTATTACCATATTATTATTACTACTATTGAAAGAATAAGAACAAATATATATTACTGAAATCACTCACTGTTGAGGCGGGAGAATACACCAAAGCTAGACCTCTATAGGCAATAGAGAGACAGATAGATAGAGTAATAAAAAAAAGTGAATACGTCTATTAACAAAAAGGGTAACACCTCGAAGAGAAGATCAATAAGAATAAAAAGGAAGGAAAACAGTACTTTCACCAAAGAATCTGGGTGTATAACACACATAGAATATACATTGTGTCTCTGTCCCACACACACATAAAAGAGAAAGTGGGGTTTTTTGTTCCCCATATACACATAAGACAAGACAGCGAGTGAATGAATGCATGAATGAATGAGCGAGGGAGTGAGTGAGTGCCTAAATGGATGGGTAAAACATGAGGAAACAAACCAACAAACGAACAAACAGACAAGTATAAAAACAACTCCGGTGTATATTTCACACGGACACTGTTTTGTTCTCCAACCTTGACAATGACACATTTGATACTATCAAAACAAAAAATTCTGTGTTTTTTTTGTCTACTTTCCCACGTATTTTTTTCGGCCCATTGTCACGCACACTATGGGTTGGGTGTGGGGGGGGATGAGTGGTGAATAGTTTGGTTGACTACGTCTCTCATGTGTGTGTGAGAGAGAGAGGGAGAGTATTTGACAGGCAATATAAAAACTACACATAAACAAGATCCAATCACCAAAATAAACAAAAACAAAATAAAAACGAACAGCCAAACAAATCTTTGGGATCGCAAATATAAATAATTCAGATCAGATCAGATCGGGTCAAGTCAGATCAATAACGAGAATAACGAAAACATGTGTTGTAGAGGTGGAGAGAGTAAAAAGGCGAAGAATAAACAGGAATGTGTTTTTGCTAAACGACATATATATGCTAATGAAATTCACAACTTGGGTTTAGAAAAGGGCGGATGGGTGCTGTGTGGTGGGGAGTAGAGTTTATCGAGCATCACGATCAATCTTTGTGTCTCTGTTGTTTGTCAATAAAAATGAGGTGTGGATATTACAGGAATTACAAAAACACAGAAAATAAATAAATAAACAAAGAAAGAATCAAAAAAATCAAAATATTTACTTTACAATTATCAGAATGCATCAAAAATGCATCGAAACAAAGAAGGGAGGAAACAAATTTTTAAAAAATAAAAAACAAACCAACAAGATAATAAGAACTAATTTAACACAGACTGTTGACTAGGTAAATCTGGCTGACTGCCAGCACCATTACGTCGAAGTGATACCGAAGAGACAGGAGGCGGTAAATGACTACCACCGCCAACACCACCACCTGGTTTTCGTCCTATAGTCATTGATGATGATCCAGGCCCACAACCACCACCACCAACAGCAGCAGCAGTGGTACTACTGCTGCTAGAAGTACAATCGACACTGATACTTCGGGTGCCACGTCGTTCAGCTAACCGATGAGTAACACGTTCAAGCATACGAATCCATTCATCACGTTCAGCTTGTGTAGGCGCAGCCATTCGATATACTGTATGATGACCTAGAAACACATTTAATAACAAAAAGAAGTCGTTTTTATGTGCCCATTTCCACATACAAGATTAAATACAACAGAGAGGAGAAAGTGTGACAAAAAAAACTTCATCTAGTTCCATTATGGGTAAATTTTTGTTTTATAAAATCTCACAGTGTTGTTATACAGTAATGTATACTGATGACTACATTTCCAGCGCTACGTTCCAGGAACTATGGGAACAAACAAAACAAGAACCAATCGCCCAACATATATGCAGGAGAAAGTGGAGATGGATTGGACACTCGCTAAAGAGACCGCTGGGTGACATCGCGCGTCAAGCCCTCGAGTGGAACCCGAAAGGGAAGCGGCGTGTGGGACGTCAGTGCAAGGGTGACATGGAGGAGATCGTGTGAAGAGGAGTTGAAAGAGTATGGACTAATATGGATGCAGGTGAAAAGTACAGCAGAAGACAGAGGTGGCAAGTGAAGACGTGCAGTTGAAGCCTTATGTTCCACTAGGAACCCAAGGGAGCAATAATAATAATAATACGTTTCCAGCATAAATTATTGCCACTCATAATCATATCAAGGCGCTCATACAACTTTCTAACTTCGCTTATATAATTCCATTATTTCGTTTCATAGCTTGACTTGACTGGTAGTAGTATTTTCCATATTGCCAGTATGAGAGATGAGTCATTCCTTTTGCATGTGTGTTGGGTGTAGACTCGATGAACGAGGCAAGTACAGTAATCAATCTCTCTCTCCACCTACCAATATCACAACTTAGAATTTTATTTCTGTCCTACCTTATTGTGTGGTTGCATGTTAATGCATGCAGTGCGATTGCTGAGCCTTTTTCCAAATTACTTATCTTCTCGGGTCAACCATTCTTACCTCAGCTAAATTCTTATGTTCTGACAATCTGACTACCCCTGACCTACTAGTTTCACCTATATATTTGACCCCACTCGCAGTCATTACAGGGTATTTTGTAAATTATATGATTTTGTTTAATTAAGTCAATAGGGTCCTTTAACCTACAGAGCTTGACCTCAAGTGAGTTTGTAGGTTTGAATGCCACTCTAATTCCTGCTTTATTAGGAATCCTACGCAGGGTTTCAGACGCCCCCTCCTTATATGGTATAACAGTAGATGCCTTATATTCTCTCTTATTTATGTTATCACTACTAGTTTCACAATTATTTTTATTTTGTTTTTGGTCTTTCCTGATCTCCCTAATGAATTTTATAGGATAGTTACTTAATACCAACGCCTCTTCAATCTGTTTTATTTCAACATTTAGGTCTCTCCTTGTGCTTGTAACACACAACAGGATGGGAGAGGGTTGAAATTCTAAAAAGTAATATAGGTAGGTGGAGAGAGAGATTATTCAATCTTGCCTGGTTCATGGGGTTTACACGCAACACATGCAGTAGGAATGATTCATCACTCATACCGAAATATAGAAAATACTACTACCAATCAAGTCAAGCGATGAAATGAAATAATTGAATTATATAAACGAAGTTAGAAAGTTGTGTTCGTAGTACCTTGATATGATAATGAGCAGTGATAAATTGTACTCGAAACGGGGTGATCAGTAAACCAGTACTGTATAATAACACTGTGAGACTTTATCAAAACAAATTTTACGCATAATGGAATTACACTCTAACACCACAGTGCACAAGTTTTATTCTTCATCTAGGTTATATCACTGCCCACAAAGGATCAATGAATATTTACAGTTGTACCTTGGTTTTAAAGTTATCGTTTGCTAGGATTTGGTCGGTTTCATGTTAGATCTAACTGACCTGACACGTCAGTTAGAGAACCAGAGAGTATTGGGCAGATAGGAGTCATTATGACCCCACAGAACATGGATTACGCGTGGGCCAAGTTTCTAACCCATATAGAAGAAGTGAATGATTTAGCATTGATGTTAAAAATCCTAATGTATTTCATTACGTTGAGTGCAGACTTCCAACTAAGAACCCATTACTCAACGAATATGCAGAAAAAATGGAGATGTATCGGACACACGCTGAGGAGACCGTCGAATGGCATCACGTGTCAGGAAAGTCTAAACTGAATTAAATTATAACTGTGAATAGTTAAGAAAGTTTTGTATAATAATGGAGTCTTCTGTGGGTTGGGCATTGTTACTTCCCGACTATCCATACCATAAAAGAAGTTGATTGTTTCGTCAGGTATTTGTGTTGCATGACCCCAGAGCATGGGAGACAACTGTTCGAGGCCGGTCGAGCACATGACTTTTTCTGAAGTGGTTTTTGAAACTTTATCTGTATCTAGAACTCACCACTGGTTAAGGATGGTCGAGATATACAATTTTCAACGTCAGCCTTTACCAGTCTCCCTCTCCACAGAGGCGAAACCGCATAGCTGACATATTAGTTGTCTCGGGGAAACACCCTACTGCTATTAGTAAGACATCGTCGAAACGCTCCCAACATATTGTAAACAACTAACAGTGTCATGGTAACTTCTTTTAGTCTAACCTCTATTCCGACGGTCTTACCGGTATGGTAGGACCTATAGGAACATTAGTTCTAGCCATTGCAGCTCGTTGGATCACTTCGATATGCAAGTCCGACTCCGACAACCCCATTTAGGTATCATCTATCGGTCGGGTGAAGTGCACCCATTCAGCTGACAAATATTGTGAGATCAAGGAACTTCGTAGATGGTGACCAGAAGTGGAATCCAGGATAACGTGCATTTCGTTCTATTTGGGACTCGTCCTCCAAATGGATGTACCTGCATTCCACAGTAAGTTATGACTATGTTCCCACCGAGGCTCGAACCCAATGCCTATAGTTTCAAACGCCAAAGCCTTATTCACTAAACCACTTGGGCCACGAGAGCCGCCATCCACCAATTAACCTTTAATTACATGCCCAGACATCGTCGAAGCATCTGCACAAGAAGCCGACAGACATGTCAACCTGAGATCAAGCACTTCGGTAGAATCAGTCGATGGGAAAATATAAAATTCAGTTAAAGGAATTTCATAGTTTCTGTATCATCGCTTAGCGGACAAAAATGTGAGAATGTCAGACAATTATTTATATGAAGGAAAAGGACACGTAAATGACTAATCGTCATTCTATTAATAAGGGGTCAAGTAATCCAGAGTAGACATAAGGTTGAAATTTATCGTTTCCTGTACAAATCACATTTACAATGCATATGATGATTAATTTAAAGTCCTTCCATTATCTCATATGATCTTAAATTAGAATTGTGACAGAAGATCATAAAGAGTGCTTTTATGTTCAGACACATTAATAAATCATCTCTAATGAACTTTCTGTGTGATTCATCGGCCACTTTTACTTGGTAACACACATTGTTTCCGACTATATTGAAACGTAAGGATAGGAGGGAAAAATCAATCTATGAGGTTGTCAAGTTACATCGATTAAGGTGGGTAGGACATATGTTAGGCATGCCTAGACATCCGATGCCTGCCTTGACGACAGGCAATGTGAGCTGACTGACATAGGATTGATCAGGTGGGAAGAGAGTGGAAGTCACACCGAAACATGTCTTCATCAGTTAATGAAATTCATTACAGTTTGTTTAAGCCAGCAGCCCAGCCACTTAGAGAGGTGTAGACAGCGTGGCTGACTGGTTGGTGTCTCGGGATGGACGAAAGAATGCAGGGAGAATCGGTCGATGAAGTTGTGCAGTTACATCGACTGGAATGGTTACGGCGTGTGTTACGCATGCTTAAACATCGATCGCCTGCCTTGACGACAGGCAATGTTAGCTAACTGACATAGGATCGATCAGGTGGGAAGAGAGCTAGTGGTAGTTAATTAAACCAAAACATGGCTTCAGTTAGTGAAATCTATAAAAGTAAGTTTAAGCCAGTCAGCTAGCCAACCAGGTATGGAGGTGTAGACTGTGTGGCTGACTGGTCGGAGTCCTCGCGATGGTAAGAACAAAGTAAGGCTAAAGACAATTGGTGATTTGGCTCAGAATCGTCGTTGTCAATGGCTGGCGCAGAAGCATTTACTCCTTGTGATTTGTCATGTCCAATAAAACTCTATTCTTCTTCCATATTGCCATTCTTTTTCCCTTACTCAGACTTCTATTTACTATCCCTCTCTATTTACTCTGTTCTCTTGTTTTGTGTGCCATATGGAGGGACAGTGGCAACTGGAACTTCTGCACATCTGTACAGAGTCCTAGGTTGAAACCAGTCAGTCAGTCAACATTCTATTAATTCTGCCAATATATATGCGTACTTATATATCCCTACAACTGTATATGAACTTGTAGATACAATGTGAAGTAGAATTTCGTTCTTTAGACTTTGACCCAGCGAAGAAATAATTCAAGAGGTTAGGGAATGGAAATGAGGTGTAAAAGGAGAACTTGCTAGCTCATCGAAAGCCTATAAGCTGTCCAACTTGATTGATGAATTAGTCACCCTTAAATTGTGGTTTCACAAAGATATCCGTCATTGTTACAAAACTGTGTGAAACGGTAAGTTTACTTCGTGGCCGCATAGGCGCTTGTTAACTTTCCTAATATAAAATGAAATGGACAGATATGTAACCAGTTTTGGTTATCATTGCTGTCTACGCGTATCATGAAACATTGACTGAGAGAGCGTTACAGAGGAGGTAAAACATACCGCCTGAAATCCTATTCTGGAGAACCAACAAACTAGCAGAATACAAACTTCGGATTCAAAAAGATTTCATTTTGAGCGGACATCAATTAGAGAATCCCTGGAAAATCTGGGAGTACCAGTTAGCTGTTTCGTCCTATTTTGAGCCTCCGCTTCAGCAGTACTCACCATCACACCACGGGGTTCACACCCAAGTCCTTCTGGTTACAATGCTAGCCATCTCGTAGACCATTAAGCCACTGGGACTCGATTCAATGGCGAGCCGATGAATTCCAACTTCAGAGTCGTCTACAGAGTACGCGGAATGTTTTGCGCCAAGGGAGTAAGAATCAAAGTTTTCTTTATAAAACCCCAGAAACTATGGCAGTCCACATGTAAAATCCTAAACAACAAGCGTCAATCATCATTAACGCTAGAAATTCAAAAAACTAGATCGCACCATTTTGAACTACAGGAGGCATTGATAAAAATACCAAAGGTAGAATTGGGATAGAAGGACTAACCTGAAATTACTCTGAAAACAATATGGAGATCTGCTGCACTCAGATTTTCAACATTAATGTTAAGTCAGTCAGTTCTTCTAAATGAATCATTGACAAGGTACTTGCCTCACGAAAAGCATTTCTGACAGGCAGCTACTGTAGACTCCAGGAACACAAATCTTTACCAGATACAGAAGACCATATAGCCAGGCAGAGAGGGTGCGTGACAAGGAAATTTAACAATGAAACAACCGAGAACCCACCGGTCAAGGTCTATGCAGAGGGGGGAGGGCTGAGTTTCACACACACACACACTGAGGAGACCGTTGGATAACACTGCACACCAGGCCTTCGACCGGAACGCGAATGGGGAACAACGAACTAGGCATGGAGTCCGAGGATGACATGGGGGAGATCGTGTGAGAGGAGGAGGAGATGAAAGCTTATAGACACACTCATCGAGACAGCTAAAAAGGACTCCAGAGAACAGGATGAAATGGATATACGCAGTTGAAGCCTTATGTTCCACTTGAATGGCATGAATGTCATCCAATACATTGATATGTATTCCAGACACGCATTATAACATATGGCACACACACACACACACCAAGTTTAACAACAGAAACTCGATTTGTACAACAATAAAAAGTAATAAAACTGAGTCGATAAAATATGCACACTAACGAATTAACTAACCAACTAACCTGGAGCTGAGGCTAATTCTCTTTCAACTTTACACGATTTAATCAATTGGTTCCGTGGACAAAATAATTCAAAACAGTATTCTTTCGTTTTATCATTTATCAGTCGGATATTAATCCCCTCCAACTGGATGACACCTTTTGTTTGACGAGAACGCTAGATATAAAGAGACAAAAATGAAACAATAGATTGCATATATACTAATGAACACACAAACAGATGGTGTGTCAGATATCTCGAGGTAATCCAGCAGAAAGCCTCCCGCCTGATCTAGGTCTCGTGTCAGTTACATAGACCGTACAATTCGGCGTGTTTATCGTTGGATTTCCGAACACCACCCTGTGTGGTTGGTTAAGTTAAGGACAAACAAAATTCATCCATAGCTCTATTCTATCTCATCTTGTGGATACAAAACACACAAAACTGATATTAACGAGGTGGCTTTCAAAGTCATCTACCGTACACCATTGGGATCCACATTAAGAAACCTAACTTATGTACCAGTAGTCTACAACGTCCTTCTTTATGGCTGAGACCTGGTCATTGAGAGTGGAAGGCATGAAAAGACTGGCTAGCTGTCTTTGATCATAGGTATCTGCGGTCTATCTCCTGTATGAAATCGTACAATAGGATAAGCAATATTGAGGTCAGGAGTCGAGTGCCAGGTGGGTAAGAGGGTAAATAAATAGACAAGGCTGTGAAGTTACATAGATTGAAACGGTTAGGACATGTGTTACGCATACCACCGAACCATAGCCTTCCTGGACAACACGCAATGTTAGCTGACATAGGATGGATGAGGTTGAAAAAGAGCCAGTGGTGGTCAAACCAAAACATCACTTTATCAGTCAATGAAATCCACAACAGTTAGCTTAAGCTACGTAGGAAGGTATACACTGGCTTCCTGGTTGAGGCCATCAGGATGGTAAGAACCAATGAAGGCTGGAAACAATTAGTAATATGACTCAAAATCATTCTCAATGACTGGCGGAGATGCAGCCACTCTTTGTGACCTATAATGCCCAAAAACACTATATGGATCTTCGATATTACTATTCCTTTGCCTCATATCGCTGTTTACTGTCTCTAGTTTGCATTTCTTTTTACTTTCTTTTCGTGTTTTGTGTGCCACCTAGAGGGAGTGTGGTGACTTGAACTGCTGGACATAGGTGTAAAGTTCTATGTTTAAATCAGTCAGTCAGTCATCAAAAAGAAGTTGGTACAGACACTGTCCTTACCCTCCTGGTCATCAAGGTTTTAATGATTCTCAACTTGTTGTGGAAATTTTCTGAATTTTATTTGATATTCTATTTGCTATTACATTCTTATGCTTCTTACTATAATTTATTCATCTTTTGTGAACTCTAATTCCACTGAACTTACTTAACAAATCGATAGTATTTATAAAAAGGCCAATATCGTCAATGACGATTATTCTAGAATATTCTATATATATATATATATATATATATATATATATATATATATACGTATATAATTGTGGAGTCAGAGGGCGAGGAAATTATCGAAAAGGATATTCTTTGCTCAATTTTTATTTTTGACAGTAGTTAGTAAGGCGAATCTGTCAGCTCGGAAATTCGAAACTGCTTCACCAAGTACCGCAATCAGAGGCTTAGAACTGACCTGCACCCATAGACCTGTAAGGGATACACGGATTGTTGACTAAATCCTGTTAGTGAAAAAACTATGGATTACTGGACAGCTCTTTGGCCCTACTCTGGGAATCATCAGTAGTATGCGGCTGCTAGGTTTCGGACCCAAGACCTACAAGTTACAAGCCAAACTCGTAAACAATTCAGCCACTGGGATCCGACTCAATGGTCCATATACTATAACTTCCACCAATTCCTGATTTTATTACGACTATCAGCCAATATTGCGGGGAGAGCATTTGCACTCACACTCGACTGGGTGGATCCCACTGGTCACGACTTCTCTCACAAGGACTTACACTCCAGACGACTTTATCCCGCAGCCAGTGACTACTGGTAAACATCAGAGTTTGCTTGTAGGGATTTAATTTGTTTCAAGTCATGACCAGTGGGGTCCGCCTAGTCGAGAGTGAGGACAAATACTCGTCAGAGATGACACCAGTTAATGCTCAGTTATGCTAAAATCACGAACTGGTAGAAGTTAGAATTCATGGATCGGCCATTTAATAGGGTCCAAGTGGCTAAAATGGTCTACGAGCTTGACTTTTAACTTAAGGCGGAAGCCTACTTGAATCACCAGGCTACCTGAATTTCCATCAGGCACAAGGCTTCTTATTTTCTTTAATTCTTATTGTTATAATCACTCAATTATGTCCATGGGTTGTCAAATGTACTCCTCATACACATTTTTAATCGGTTTCCATCAATCTAGTGTTGCTGATTTCTGAAGAAACAAACAACATTACCATAAAGGATTTTTTTTATTCTCCAGATTAGAACAGCATTGAGTCACATGCGATACTGGAAGTGTTGGCTGTTTTACATGAAACTCCTGGAAGAAGAGATTTACTCCAAAAAAATTGTTCATATTGTGTGGACCAATCGTACAGAGTAAAGCTATTATAATTGTAATAATAATAATTATTATTATTAAGGTCCTGGTTTGAAACTGTGGCAATGGGTGTGTGCTGCTGATGAGCCCCAAACTAGGACGAAACAGCTGTCTAGTACTCCCCTAACTGGCTTTTAATGCTTGTCTAACTGATATCAATCCATGATGATCAAACTAGTACATCCACACCCTGGTGATTAAATCAAAAGAAGGTGATGTGTTTATGATATATGCGGCTTCAATTGATATAAAATATTTGAGCATACATTTTTGACATAAAATTGTTATAGATTAAGTTACTAGAAAAGGCCGTGAACAGAAATAAAACGATAGGCAAGAGTAGAAACACAATTAAAATATTTGTGATTAAATTTCTTTTTTTTTTGATTCGTTTACGTTCCCAGTGGAACATAGGTCTTCAATCATGCTAGAGCTTTAAAGTTTCGGTAGCACTGGTGTTTATTTTTTTTTTACAGGATGAGGTTGCTAGCCTCATACCAAACTTCCCTCCTCACCAGTCTTATTACTGGTTTAGCGGGTACGGGGATCAAATCGCGAACCACTTGTGTGTGTGTTTGGCGAGCGTTTTACCGCTGTGCCACCGACTCGATATGTGATTATATTCATTGTCAAATGTGACAAAACAACTTGCAGTTGGTGAACGTCACTTGTAATTCTGTAGCAAAGAACGTTTTACTTGATCGACTTCTGTCGCTTTACAAATAACCCTGACCATGAATTTAAGAACATCATATATCGAATCGATGCTAACTACCCGCGTTTTTTTCTTTGGTTATAGACTTCTAAGGATAGCGGAGGCCTTGGCCATTCATGACTTTAAGCCAGATCTTTGTGTACAAAAGGAAGTACGTACAATCCCGACTTCAGCCTTGGCCGTAGAGCGGTAGACATTTATTTTTTTTGTTGATTTAGTTATTCTATGTACCTTTCCCTTATTACTACGATTATTATCATTATTACCATTCTCACTCTGAATTGTTTCCGCTTGTCTCACTTGTCATTCGAAATCCAAAAATTATTAATTTTTATATTTATTTTTACGATATTGAATTCTATCTTATCAAATTTCACACCATGTTATGCAACATTTTTATTCGCCTACTAATCCTATAATTATGTACCCCTTTCCAAAATCTATACACTTTATGTATTATTCTGTGTATGACATTAATTGTTTTGCTACTTGACATTTAACTATGACTATAATCGCAAAAACTTTAATTGCATTCCATACTATTATTATTATTTCATGGATTCACGCCTTTGACTCGATTCCCTCACCGGATATAATTTCTTGATATAAAAACCATTTATATTATAATAAATATATATATATATATATCCTGTAAAAAATAATCACCATTGCTACAGAAACTTCAAACCGACAGATTGAAGCCCTATGTTCCACTGGGAACGTGGAGAAAGTAAAAAAAAATACATGGATTCGTGTGTCTTGATGGTAAAGGCACGATTCAAAACCATCAGAGATATCACAATTAAAGTGTATGTTTTTACTTTTTTTTTGAGATATACAACGAGCTGGACGGGGAATCAAATACCGAACTACGTGGGTGGATGACGAGCGTTTTAATCCTGATCCGCCGACGCATAGTGTGTGTATGTAAATACCTTTGAATATCTACTAAATATAACAGTGACAGACAATAAAAGTTTAAACCCGGGGATTACTGGACAGCTATTTCATCAGCCTAATTTGGGACTCCACTTCAACAGTACACACACCTACAGCACGAAGTTCGATCTCAGGATCTTCTGGTTACAAGGCTAACGAGCTCGTAGACCGTTAAGCCACTGTGACCCGATCCAATGGCCGATCTATGAATTCCAACTTCTGTCAATTCACAAAGTAGCGTGACCACCAGCAATGACTTCAGTGAATATTTGTCCTTACACCCCCAGCCTACTGCACCCTACTACTGGTCACTGGTCTTGAGATCGAACCCCGTGGTTTGGTTTGGGTGCGTACTGATGAAGAGTTCCAAACTAGGCCGACGAAACAACCGACTGTTCAGTACTCCCTGACTGGTTTTCTAATGGTTATCTCTCTTCGATATCACCTCATGATGATGAAATCATGTAACTAATCAAATCAAATCAAATCTTTACAACAAACCAATACACTTGAAAAGTTTAAAAAATAGACTTACTTCTGGTGTCAAATAATAGAGTAGATTATCTTCTGTCAGCACGAACCATCGTCTTTTCCAACTTCTAACTCTACCGCCTAGATTTGGAAAACAACAACAAACAAACAAACAGAAAAATAGTTTGATCTAAACATGTACACATAAAAAGCATTCAAGTATTGTAACATTTTGAGTCAGAAATCAGAAGTGATTAAGTCAAGCACCTCTCTCTCTCAGTGTTATCGGTAATGAGCCACGCCCAATTTTATGGGCTCCAGTCTGTATAACCCTTCGGTTGGAGACCGATTGTCTTAAACCAATACATCACAACTTAACAATCTATTCTGATTATGAACACACACACACACACAAAGCATTACTACTTTTTAAATACTCAAGTAAAGAAAGCAAACAGCAAAGCAGATACATATAAATATATATGTACGTGTGTGTGTGTGTGCGTGCGTGCGTGTCAGTTAGGGCGCCAAGACACGTCCTTAATTGTTGTTTTTGTTAGTGTGTTACCTAAGAGATAAAGTGTTTTACAAAATAACAAAGTTTATAAAAACTCAATAATATTTAGGGAATGATTTCTTCACATTAAAGTACATATCTAATAGGAAACTTAAAGAATAATAGATTTTAATCCAGTTATGGTATGATCTCATAAATATATATACAGATATATGCCCTTGGGATCTGAGTGGAAAACAAAGCTTCAAGAGCAAACCTCCACCTGGTCATATCTTCCGCTCCCCTCTTCAACTAGGCCCACGTTTACCCATAATCTCTCATTTCCTCCTCGTCGCACGATCTCTCCATGTCCCCTCGGACTCATGCCCAACTCGTTGTTGCCCTTTCGGGTTCCACTCGAGAAGTGGTCTGACGCAATGGCGTGAACCCAATCCAACTCCATTTTCTCCTCCATATCTGTTAAGCAACCGGCTTTTGGTTGGTTTGGTCCACTGCAGAGTTTCTTGTTCCTAATTCTTTCTAGCCAGCTGGCCATTTCATCTTCAATATGTAGCCAGTGAAGTGGGCAGTCGTTGGTCTGTCTGTCTGTCTGTTTTCGACATAGAACTTTGCACAAATGTACACCAGTTCAAGTCGCCACACTCCGTGTAGCACGCGAAGCAAGAGAAGAAAGTACAAGAAAAGCATAATAGAGACAGTGAGCAGATGTGTGAGACAAAGGAGTAATAAAGAAATACAAGACAGTTTCATTGAAGATCATAAGTCACAGGGAGTGGATGCATCTGCGCCACTGAGAACGATTTTGAGCCACGTCACCAATTGTTTCCAACCATAGATTTTTACCGTCCCGAGGACCCCAGCCTGGAAGTCTACACCTTTCTACGTGGCTTAGACCAACTGTTGTGGATTTCATTGACTGATGCCAAGTTTTTGTTTGACCGCCGCTAGCTTTTTTCCAACCTGACCCTATATCCGCTAACATTGCTCGTCGAGGGAGGCGATGGCTTGGCATACGTAACACATGTCCTTACCATCTCAGTCTTTGTAACTTCACGACTTCATCGATTGATTTCCCCTGTTTACCTAGAACTCTACGCCTAACCTCCATGTTGCTCACCTTATTATGCCACTTTACACGGGAAATAGAACGCAGGCACCTATGATCAAAGACAGCTAGTCTTTTCATGTCTTCCACTCTCAGTGACCAGGTCTCACTCACATCTATAAAGGAGGACGTAGCGGACTGATGAGCAGTACACCCGCCCTTTGGTCGATAGTCGAACATCTCGTCTACGCCAGAGTCAGCGTAAACTAACAAATGCGAAACGAGCCCCTTGTATTCGTGCTGAGATTTCGTCAGAGATCAGCCCGTTGGGGCTGATGGTACTTCCCAAATAAGTGAAGCGGTCAACGTGCTCTACCACTTCACTCCCTATTTTTAAACTAGGCGTCGATGTAGTCCAGTCCTGTAACATCATCTTGCATTTGACAGCAGGAGCGAATCGCATGCCAAACATTCGTAGATTGCGGCTCAAGGTGTTTAGAAGACTCTGCATTTCGTCAGCGTCTTCGCCTAGAAGGACTATATCGTCTGCATATTCCAAGTCAACGAGATTATTCCCCGATAGCAAGTCAATCCCTGAGTCGCTGAAGTCACCTAGGGTTAAGTAAAGTCGTTGGTAAAAGTCTTCAGTAGTCTGTTGGAAATGTCTTTTGTGACGCGCAGTGCAGGTTTTTGACCCATATAAACGAACTGAATGACTTCGCATTTTTGTGTCGAAAACCCGAATCTTCTTCATTATTCTGACTGAGTGTATACTTCTGAATTGAATTCAGATTGATGAAGAAGTACCTCGCCCTTCGAACTCTGGCCGGCTTGCTTTGACATCTTCATACGTTCCACCTGTAGTTGAAACTATGCCTACTAGATAAGTGAAGAAACTAACCTCTGTCAAATCTCTCCCATTGATGGTGATTGGTGCCGGTTGTTGTTACTGTTAGTGTCACCTTCGCTCTCTCTATATCCACCTGGAGTACTGTGCTGACTGTCAGTCTCTTCAGTGAATTTTTTGTTTTTTGCCTGTAAATCTTTGAGTTTGTGTGACATAAATCATCCGCGGAGTACACACTTTCTACTGTCGCTTTATCGACTAAGCATATTCTCCTGTCTTCTTGCTCCCCATGAACTGTCTAACGCATAATGCAGTCCATCGCAGTTTAGAATATCAACGGTCGTAATAGGCAGAGTCCTGTCTTACTCCTATATGCAATCAGCATCAACAACAAAATTCCGTCGGATTTTCAATACAAACAACGTCAAGTCAGTTCTTCTATACGGATCAGAAACTTGGCGGGTCACAATGAATATTTCAACAGGCTATTGCAGACCTTTATCAACCAACAACTGTCTTCGCTCTATACTGAAGATCAGATGACCGGGCCGGAAAGAATCACCAACAAGAAACTATGGCTAGGAACAAACAAAACAAGAAACCATCACCAACCAACAAAATATACAGCAGGAGAAAGTGGAGATGGATTGGACACTACTCGCTGAGGAGGCCGCTGGGTGACATCGCGCGTTAGGCCATTGCTCCAGGAGAGCCCAAAAGGGAAGTGGCGAGTGGGACGTCAGTGCAAGGGTGACATGGAGGAGATCTTGTGAAAAGGAGTTGAAAGAGTAAGGACTAACATGGATGCAGGTGAAAAGTACAGCAGGAGACAGAAGCAAGTGGAGACGTGCAGTTAAAGCCCTAAAATCCACCAGGAACCCAAGGGAACAATAACAAGAAAAATATGTCTGTCTGCCTGTCTGTTTTCGACATATAACTTTGCACCAATGTGCGCCAGTTCAAGTCGCCACTCTCCCTCCATGTACCCCACACAAAGCCAGACAAGAAGGTAGAAGAAATGCATAATAGAGACAGTAAACAGATAAAGGAATAGTAATGACGAAGAACAATATAGTTTCATTGGAAATCATAAGTCATAAGGAGTGGATGCATCTGCGCCAGCCATTGAGGACGACGATTTTAAGCCATATCAGTAATTGTTTCCAGCCATTGGTTTTTACCGTCCCGAGGACTCCAGCCAGTCAGGAAGTCTACACCTCCCTGCATAATTGGGTTAAACTAACTGTTGTGGATTCCATTGACTGATGAGACCATGTTTTGGTTTGACCACCACTGGCTAGCTCTTTTCCAACCTGACCCTATGTTAGATAACATTGACCGTCGAGGAAGGCGATGACTACGCATTTAAAGTCCACACTATACTACGGAAACAGAGTAACAGACAAAAAGATGTAGTGCTATTTACCACCACTAAGCATTTATATGAGAGTTTACATCTCCTATATGTGGATACCACTTACTGTGTATCAACACAGAAATGTCACATATCAATTTACCACACAAAAGTAAACAAAAGTGGAGGACATACAAGATTCAAAAGAACTCCAATGAGCAAAAATATGTGGGGAAAGAAAGAATATTAAAATGGAAAAAACATGTTTATTTAATGGAAAACGGGAGACCATGTATAGAGCAAATGCATCCCCATCATCACTGGGAATGATTTTAGGGCATATAATCACCGAAAGCCTCATCAAGCCAATGATTCCTACTATTTCGAAGATCCTAACTAGTCACGAAGCCTACACCTCCCTATGTGTCTGGCTGGCTGGTTTCAACTTACTGTTATGGATTTCATTGACTGATGAAAACATGTTTTGGTTTAACCACCCTTAGCTCTTCCTATGTCAGACAGCTAACAGTGCCTGTCAAGGAAGGCACTGAATGACTGACCATCTCAATCGGCGTAACTTCGCGACCTCATTGATTGATTTCCCATCCTTACCTAACACTCAATGCCTCACCCCAATATTACTCACCTTATTATACCGCCTAACACAGCACCTCCGATTAAGGACAGATAGTCTTCTCTTCCATTTCACTTTCAGTGACCAGGTTCACTGACAGTGATAAAGGTGGGACAGGGCAAACTGCTGAGCAGTACACAGGTGTTTTAGTCGATAGCCAGAGATGGCGTAAGTTGGAGTATGCAAAACGAGCCTTCTGTATCCATACTGAGATTTCGTCAGGATCAAGGTATGATGCAACTTTCCAGATAAGTGAAGTGGTCAAACGTGCTCCATCAACCCCACTTCACTTCTATTTCTAAGCTAGGAGTCAATGTAGTCCACTCCAGTATTGTAACATCATCTTACATTTGGCGAGTGAGAATTGCATGCCAAACATTCGAAGATTGCTGCTCTTCAAAGTGTTCAGAAGACTCTGCTCTATTTTTTTCAGCGTCTTCACCTAGGACGATTGACTATATCATCTGCATATTCTAAGTTAACGAGACTATTATTCCCTGGTTGTAACAGCAAGTCAATCCCTGAGTCGCTGAAGTCACGTCAGCAGTTACGGTTAGTTCCATTAGTACATCAATAATGAAATTGAATAGAAATAGGGATAATAAAGGATAAATAATAATAACAATAATACTTATCTGATAATCACTAATTTCTGCAATATTATTCCTGCTAAAATATTAATTTATTTATAACTAGTATTATCAACTAACTTAGTATTCCTCTCCATCTGTTATCGTATATAAATATCATTCGCTTGCTGCTATTATTATATAATGGCCTTTATCATAAATTTATCTTATGCGCATATCACAATTAAGTGACCACCACTACCACTACTATTTCTACTAGTCCTTTTGTGATTCCACCCCCCACCTTTTTATATATCTAAGATCAACTCCTGCTCTTCTCGCCTCAAAAGAGAGAGAAAAATATTTCTGTTCATCTCCAAAACAACAGAAAATCGAACAAATTTCTTGTGAACAGGATGTACTTTTAGACAGAAATTGAAATACTGATTTTCTACGCCTGAAGAGGAGAAAAACAATGAACAGAAGGCAGACAAACGACAACTACTCAGAAGGCACATAGAACTAGATACCATGATAAATCTACAGGTCTATCTGTCTGTCTATCTATTTTCGACATAGAACTTTGCACCAATGTGCAACAGTTCAAGTCGCCACACTCCCTCCATGTAGCACACAAAGCAAGAGAAGGTAGAAGAAATGCACAATAGAGACACTAAACAGAGGTGTGAGACAAAAGAATAGTAATAACGAAGGACGATATAATTTCATTTGAAAACATAAGTCACAAGAAGTAGATGCATCTGCGTCAGCCATTGAGAAGGATGAGTTTGAGCCATATCACCAAATATTTCCAGCCCACATTGGTTTTTACCGTCCCGAGGACCCCAACCAGCCAGGAAGTCTCACCTTCCTATGATCAAAGACAGCTAATCAATCAACTTCCATGGTGTGGACAGCCGGGAAGTAACAACCACACACACTTCCAAAAGCACACGAAGCCTTCCTGAAATCTAAAGGTTACATGAATTTCTTCTGAAAGGCTCTATCGTCTTGGTTTAGGACCGCTTCTCAGTATGTACCCACCGGCAAAGTTCAAACCAAAGACCTTCCCGGTTACAAGGAAAGCTAGTAGACCATTGACAGCTGTTGGCCAGCCAGCCAGCTCATGAATTCCAACTTCTACCAATTCATGATTTTAGCGCAACTGACATCAGCGACCGGGTTAACCCCAATGGTCACGACTTTTCACTGAAACTACTCCAGACAGTTTTGTGCTGGAGCAAATCAGTTGACCGGCAAGCCTCAGATTAAATCTCAATACAACACGTAACAAAGGGCTTTAAAATAAAGCTAATAATCAATAACTCACCGAGTTTCCATAACCAGCCTTTATGAATGGCATTATTCTGATTGGTACCATATACAGATAGATCATCAGAAACAGCACGAAGTGGTTCTGTTTTAATAGCATGATAAATTTTCTGTTCAAAAAAGTAAATAAATAAGATAAAAAATTTGCATATTTAAACAACCATTATATTTGGCGCCATATTTAACTACATAGATCATAGTAATTTGCATTTTTTGAGTTGGGTGAAAACATTCTTATGAGCACATAAATTCAACATGTGCTAAGACCAGTTATGCGATTAGATACTTGGGAAAGAACTTGATGAGCCTACCATTTGCTCTCATCCTCTCACAAAGAACATTACAAGCAATCGAAAAGTCACTACACTCAGGTAGCCACGTATGTGAGTTGTGAAATTCTAAAGATGAAATTTTTAAATCATTTATGAAATCCTGGAGCACAAGTTAGTCATGGCCACGCCTTTTGTGATCCCCCAATATCTAATAAACCCTCCTTTTTGCACTTCTGTGTAAAGTTTCATGCTGAAGATCAGTTAATCATTTAAGCTAAATGTGGTTTTATATTTCCATCGATTCTCATCACGGAAGATCATATTACTGAGCTCCTCTAGGTCGGGTCACAGTGATCGTGTTAGGGCCGATGATACTTCCATAACAATTTGTCTATTGAATATTTACCACATAGTGGAACTAGAGGAGCTCAAAATCCTAATAAAGTCTACATTAATTGACCCTAACAGAATAAGGAATTTAAAGAAACGGCTCAGCTTTAGCATTACATGCAGTTACATACAACCATACACAATAGAATGGGACAGGGTAATAGTATTAAAATCTAATGTAACAGGGTGGAGGGAGACATCGATAAATGAAACTTAGGTTTAGCGAATCAACACTGTAAAGACATGCGCAACAGGAGTGATTCAACACCTTTTTGACCTAAAGCGGCATTCGATTCTGTCGACGGAGAGGTACTCTGGCGATACTTGACTGTTAAGGGAATGCCGAGAAAATACATTGTACTGATCAAGACACTCTAGTCGAACTCATGCAGCCAGGTGAGGGCCTACGGCGAGTTGTCATCTGAAATGATAACAACCAGTATAGTGGTGTCGCAAGGGATACCTACTATCCCCATTTCTATTCAATTTCATTACAGACGTACTAATGGAATTGACCCTAAGTGACTTCTGCGACTCAGAGATTGGCTTGTTACAACCAGGGAATAATCCCGTTGACTTAGAATATACAGATCATATAGTCTTCCAACCCAGATGAAAACGCTGACAAAAGAAGAGTCTTCTGAACACCTGAGCTGCAATCTACCAATGTTTGGTATGCGATTCGCTCCCGCCAAATGTAAGATGATGTAACAGGAGAGGATTAAACTGGCTCCTACTGGTATAGCGTGTCCACCGCTTCACTTATTATCAGCCAGTGCTGGTGGGTCGATCACTGAAGAAATTTCAGCTCGAATACAAAAGCTTGGTTCGCATATGCCAGTTTACGCCATCACTAGCTTAGTTGACGGGATATCAGCTGGCTGTCGACCAAATGGCATATGTACTGCTCAGCAGGCTACTCTGTTCTCCTTTATGGCTGTGAACGGGACATGGTCGTTGAAAGTAGAAGGCATGAAAAACCTGGATAGCTGTCTTTGATCATAGGTGTCTGGATTCTATCTCCTGTGTTAGCTGGTATAATTGGGTGAGTAATATTGAGGTGAAGCATCGGTTGAGTGCTAGGTAGGTGGGAGGGGACATCAATAGACGAGGTGGATGTGAAATTACATCCAGTGAGAGAGGTGGTTAGGACATGTGTTACGTACGCCTAGCCATCGCCTTCCTCGACAACAGGGAATTCTAGCTGACATAGGGTCAGGCTAGAAGAAAGCTAATGGTGGGTGGTGAAACCAAAACATTGCTTCATCAGTCAATGAAATACACAACAGTTAGTTTAAGCCATGTAGGAAGGTGTAGACTTCCTGATTGGTTGGAGTCCTCGGGATAGTATAAACCAATGAAGACTGGAGACAATTGGTGATATGGCTCAAACTCATCGTTCTCAATGGCTGGTGCAAATGCATCCCCCCCTTGTGACTTATAATACCCAATAAAACTATATTGTTCTTTGATATTACTATTCTTTTTGCCTCATATCTCTGCTTACTGTCCTGTTTTGCATTTCTTTTTACTTTCGTGTGTGGCTTTGTATGCTACATGGAGGGAGTGTGGCGACTTGAACTGCTGCACATCGGTGCAAAGTTCTATGTCGAAAACAGACAGACGGGTAGAGATTCAACACCTCTCCACCCAGACATCTGTGGAATTCCACTTCTGTCATGATCACACTGGAAAGAATGAGAGCTATAAAATTCGAGCGTTGAAGCTGCTTAGTTACAATAATTTGATATGATTATGAACAACAAACTGTGTTCGATACGTCATACAGTGAACAGAGCTGTTTCATTCTTAGTAATGTATCCAAAAGACATATTAATATGGAATTACATAGTTCTACGGTGCCAAGTCGCCGAGGCTGGAGAGGGCTTGAAGTCGTGGTCCACTGGGTGTAAGACAAGTGCTTAAGCCAATGAGGTCCTAAGTTGAACAAATGGTAAAGCTAATTCAAGAGTGAGTACTCCTTGACTTAATTCTAATTATTTCATAGATAATACAATAGTCTCATGCACAGTAGACATTAAACTTGTGACTTCTCATATGTCTAGCTGTAGCATTCAGCTTCTAAATTTAATTGTGATGATATGCATTAATTGAACCAAATCAAACCAGTTAAGGTTCAGCATGCAAAGTATCCCGTGTTGTCAGCACAAGGAAGAACGTGGACCAGCCATACTAGAGGTGTGAGTTCGATTCTTAGCCGACGGACATCTAAATGAACCCTAAATGTACAAGGCAGTAGTAAGCCCGGAAGAAAGCGGAAAGGTTTGGCGTGAGGGCGGAAACCCCAGTTCGTGCAAAAACGGCACTCCTACTAAAACTTCAAATCCTAAAGCTGTATATGCCAATAAGAACGCAAAAAACCGCCGGTCGACAGCTGCATCTCTACGCCACCTCTCTCCTTTTTACGTGTTTTTGTACGCCAATACGTCAAAGACAAGAGATTCCGCTGTTGGCAGCTTCAATATGCATTGGTTACAGGATTTCATCATGAGCTGATATTAGTTACAGAACCACTGGAAAACCTAAGAGTACTGGACAGCTGTTTCGTCAGCCTAGTCTGGGACTCTTCATCAGTACGCACCCACCGGGATTCGAACCCAGGACCTTCTGGTTACAAGGCGAGCTCGTATACCACTAAGCTCATGATGAAATCCTGTGACCAATCAAATCCCTACAAACCAACATTTGAATTTCAATATGCATTAACTACCAGGACCACAGAGCCAACAGGACATTGTCTACACACGCCCTGAAGAATACCACAAACAGCGTTAGTGTCAAAAGGAGAAGGCAGAACAGTCAACAGCTCAATTCTGGAGCATATTACTATTATTATTAGTTCTGGTTATGCAGCAACATCATCACAAACTTCATTCAGAGTCATAATCTGAAGTAAGACCAAGCCATTCACGAAAGGATTTTGCCTACATCTTGTTGATATAGCCAAAGCCTTAGCAGTCCACAAGGAGAAACCTGAACAACTTTGTGTTCAGAAACATTTCATCCAGCCTCTTTTACTACTACCGTGATCTTAGTGTCAATTCAAATTTTTGCTTTCCTGAACAGTTAGTTGTGTGATAAACTCTAACGTTGTTCACTTTACTGTCTCATTTTTGAAATCCTTCATCAAGTCCTTGTTCACTTGTTTTCCCTACAAATTATTTCCAATTGATTATTCATCACTTAACTGATTAGCTCTCAACTCTCTCTTTCTCCCTCTCGATTACGTAGGATCCCTCACAATTTTCCAGACATTCTTATTAAGTTTGACCACAGATTAATATCAGTTAGAAAACCTGGAGAGCTGTTTCAGTCCTAGTTTAAAACTCTTCAACAGAACGCACCCACCAGACACCGATCCCAGGCAAGCTGGCACACAATTCAGTCAATGGGACTCTATTCAATGGATCTGTCAATTCCAACTTCTATTTCCACCAATGGCTAATGGATGAAGTCGTCTGGAGTAGTTCCATAGAAAAAAAAGTCATGACCGATGGGGGTGCATCAGACTGTCCGATGAAACTGGCTAGTGTCACACACTATATATCACAAATTGGTAGAAATAGGAACCCATGGGTCATCAAATCAGTTCCCAGTGGCGGGATAGTCTAACCGAAGGTCATGCCTAAAGATCCCAAACTAGAACGAAACAGTTGTCCAGTACTCGTTGCTGGTTTTCAATGGTTCTGTAACTGAAATCAGTCCACCATCAAAGATGAAGTTATTAAAAGAATAGAAGTATAACTGAAGTGTGTACATGAAGGTTAGTTGTTTTAACAAGCAACATTAAAATCTATTAACCTTGTGATTACATGTAGCCATAGAAGATAAATACTGCACGCCTATAATGAATGAGTCACACCAATTATACCACTATCTTATTCAATTTCAAAATAGAATAAATCAATCTGTCCGCCATATCAACACTTGCACACACACACACACACACACACACACATGCATCCATGCACATGTACAAACATATGTAAAAATGCAAATATTTGCACATTTGTGCCAAAAAATAAAACAGACATTTAGATGACGTCGAAATTACACTACTGGGCTATGAATGTTGTGTTACCATGAATTTCTTATGTACAACATGTGTTCCAGCAGAAACAGCTTTAAAAACTCATCATAGTGATGATATAACCGTCAACAGCTAGAGAATGTATTATTTTTGTAGTTAGATAATTGGAGACAGTCAGGATACCCTCCCTAGACTCCCTAGGTTTCCGTGTTTGTTGGTACTCGTCAGTAAGTGAGACATATCTACAATATTGAAGGAGAACTCCTTTCCCTTCATCAAGTGCTCAAGTCCGAGATGAGACTCGATTCCGAATGTTATAGGAGGGAAATGAGTACCTTCACTGACTAACTGGCTGACAGGCTTCAACAAAGAACTTTGTACAGATGTGCAGCAGTTCGAGTCGCTACACTCCATGTAGCACACAAAGTATGAGAAGAGAGTAATACAGAGATTCAAAAGAGACAGGGATAATAAACAGAAATATGAGGCAAAAAGAATAGTAACATGGAAGAACGATATAGTTTTATTGGGAATTATAAGTCACAAGGAGTGGATGCATCTGCCAGCCAGTGAGAACGATTTTGAGCCAGATCATCAATTGTCTCCAGTTATTGCTGTTTACCGTCCCGAGGACTTCAACCAGGAAGTCTACACTTTCCTACGTGGCTTTAACTGTTGTTGATTTATTGACTGGTGCCATCTTTGGGTTTGACCACCAACTCTTTTCTATCTTAGCTAAAATTGACCACCGAGGAAGGCGATGACTAGGCATACGAAACGCATGTCCAAACTGTTATGTTCTAATTTCCCCGTCGCCAAATTGTTATGTACTCGTCGCTAAGTTATTGTTATGGACTGGTCGAGAAACTAATAGTCCTGACGCGAGAAGGCGGAAATCAGAAGACCACTAGGTTTGCGATGATACTTCTATTGTCCAAACACAAGGAGACGAAAATAAATGGTCTCACACCAAAGTGGTAAGCAAGTCGAGTAGTTGTAAAGTAAAGTAGTTCACACAGATTGTGAATGCGAATATATATAAATAATTCAGACAAGCGTGGGAAAAATCATTAGACAGTCTTAACATGAATGGCTAATTATAATGGAGTGTCGATCCAATTATACATAGCGAATATAGCAGACATGCCAACAAACATATATGGATATATGTCACCAAGCAACGGACTGTCAACAAACACTCATATTATATATAATATAATATAAGGAGAATACACATTATTAAAGGAGACAAGTCCATACAAGTGAAGTGGTCACAGACTAACCGAGCAAACAGAAAGAGAGACCAACATGCACACACATACATAAATATATATATGTGGATACATATCACAAACTACCTCAGTCAATGTAGCTTCACAACCTCGTCGATTGATTACTCCTCCTTACCTAGCACTCGACCGATGCTTAGCCTCAACATTATATTACTCACTCTATTATACCACCTAACAAGGGAGACAGAACGCAGGCAACTATGATCAAAGAAAGCTAGCCAAGCTTTCCATGTCTTCCACTCTCAATGGCCAGGTCTCACAGC
The DNA here is from genome assembly GCA_944472135.2 of Trichobilharzia regenti. Taxonomy (NCBI): domain Eukaryota; kingdom Metazoa; phylum Platyhelminthes; class Trematoda; order Strigeidida; family Schistosomatidae; genus Trichobilharzia; species Trichobilharzia regenti. The sequence goes on from OX235266.1 coordinate 6,711,495, forward strand.
CATAGAGGAAGATGGGGCAGACTGCTGAGCAGTAAACACGCTGTGGTCAATAACCAGCCGGATATCACGTCTACGCCAGAGATGGCGTAAATTGGCATATGCGAAACCAGCCTTCTGTATCCATGCTGAGATTTCGTCAGCTATCGATCAACCCGTTTGAGACTGTCTGATGAAACTTCCAAATAAGTGAATTAATCAACGCGCTCTACCACTTCACTCCTTATCTAAGTTCCTTCAAGGTTCCAAATACGTCTTGCTAACTGGTGACTGTCATCAAACACAAAACCCAAGGGTCTAGGGATGGGTTCCCGCCAATTACTTCCAAACATATAACATTATTCACAATTTTTCACACATTGTTATTACACATACACTTTGATTTACTATGTTACTAACTGTAAACAAGAGCAAACAATTCAACAAAGAGTCTCTTTTCGGTGAATTCATTAACTTAGCTGTTTTAATCACAACTACGTCAACAAGATGTTTCAAAATATGTGGTGAATAATCAAACTGTAACTATAGGGGGAAGGGGGAAGATCAGTAAGTCTTGACTAAGGTTAGGTAATATGAAAAATACTCAGAAAAATAGGATGTTAATAAAAGAGCATGGACAGACATGGAGACACACGGCATGCGTAACTAACAATTCTCTTGCTCCTCGTGGAGTGGTTTATATAGGTCGTCCAATGCATGTATTACCTAAGAAAGTCAAAGAACATTATCCCACTAGGCTGCGAAAACGCAACAGTGATGAATCAATAAGGAGTGCTGTATAATTGAATATAGATATATTCCACACTGGTCACTCACTCAACACTCACTCGACACTTCATACTGCATATATCAATTTGAGTGTTTTTGGAAGCAAATACATAGGTCGTACACAGAGGCGATTGTCTACTAGAATGATGCAGCATTTGCCAAAATGGTTGAAAATAGCTGAATGCAAAGTGCCAAAATCCTCAATAACAAAACATCTTGTGGACTATGGACATGATATCGACGCGGTCAAGTCATTCACCATTTTCAGCAGACAAAGAAACAAGAAGATGCTTGCAATTCCAGAGGAGGCTTGTGCAATTCGAATTTATAAACCAGGTCTGTGTACAAAAAGGGTAGTCCTGACTCTGAATCTACCATGGTAGTACGTTTTACTTATTATTATTATCATTATTATTACTATTCTTGATTCATTTAAAACTATCCTTTATCAGTAGGATTATCTTAACCCACTTCAACACCATTATTCTGTCTGTCTGTCTGGATTCAACATAGAACTTGGCACCGAAGTGCACCAGTTCGAGTTGCCACGTTCCAAATAGCACACAGAGGTAGACAAGAAGATGAGTGAAGAGAATCAATAGAGTTTGACAAGTATAAGAGTGAAACAGAATGGGTAATGGTAGAAAGGAATATGAAAGATTACAGAGACTGAATACATCTGCGCCATTGACAACGATTTTGAGCCATGTCACCTATTGTCTCCAGCCATTGATTCCTAGAGTCCCGAGGGCCCCAACCCGGGAGTCTGCATCTCCCTACCTGACTCAGTTTAACTGTCAAGGATTTCATGGATTGATGCCATGTTTTTGTTTGGCCACCACTGGCTCTTTTCCAACCTGAACCTATATCAGCTAGCAATGCCCGTCGGGGGAGGCGGTGGTTAGGCATGCGCACCACGTGACCTAGCCATCTTAGTCTATGTAACTTTATAGCCTCGTCGATTGATTTTCCCTCTTTGCCCAACACTCTACGCCTAACGTCAACATTACTTACCTTATTAAACCACCTAACGTGAGACAGAGATCGCAGACATCTATGATCGAAAGCAGTCAACCTTTTCATGTCTTCAACGCGTATTGGCCATGTTTCAGAGCCATAGAGAAGGACGGAGCGAACTGATGAGCAGTACACACGTCCCTTGGTTGATAACCGGATGTCACGCCTACGCCAGAGATGGTGTAAGTCAGCGAAAGCAGCTCGAGCTTTTCGGATCCGTGCTGAGATTTCATCGCCAATCAGTCCGTTGGTGCTAATACAACTTCCCAAATAGGTGAAGTGGTCAACATGTTCTATCACTTCACTCCCTATCACTAAGTTAGGGGTTGACGTGGTCCAGTCCTGTAGCAGCATCTTACATTTTGTAGGGGCGAATCGCATGCCAAACATACGAAGATTGCTGCTCAAGGTGTTCAGAAGACTCTGCATTTTGTCAGCATCCTCCCCTAACAGGACTATGTCATCTGCATATTCTAAGTCCATAAGATTATTCCCTGGTAACAAGTCGATTCCTAAGTCATTACGTTCAGTTAAGGATACTTCCATCAGCATATCTATGATGAAGTTAAACAGAAATGGGGAAAGTGGACATCCCTGTCGGACACCACTGGTTGTTACCAATTCAGATGACAATTCCCCATAAGCCCTTACACGACTACGTGAGTTTGAATAGAGTGCCTTGATTAGTGCAATGTACTTTCTTGGCACTCCCTTCACAGTCAGACATTGCCATAGTACCTTTCGATCCACGGAGTCGAAGGCCGCCTTCAAGTCAAGAAATATGACAATTGTTGGACGCCGAAAAGTGTGTCTATGTTCTAGAATCTGTCGAAGAGTGAAGATATGATCTATGCACCCTCTACCTGGTCTAAAGCCTGCTTGATTTTCCCTTGTCTGTTCCTCCCGAGTTCTGCTTAGTCTATGCATGATTACTGAACCTAGGATTTTAGAGACTAACACTATTATTATTATTGTTATTATAACTAATACTATTGATGTTACTGTTTGCAATTCTTGTTATGTTCCCTAATGACTAATTGTTTATCTAAGTGAAGTAATTGAAGCGTAATGCAATACACCTTAATTTTGATCTCTCATACTCTCTCTCCCCCTATCTATTTGAACATTCGTACGTGTCTTTCTGCATGACTAATTCAGTGTAGTTTGTTTACTTATCAGTCTTATATCTCCAAATGTAATTTCAAAAGTATATATATCCATGTATGTAGAGTATTCAGCTGACGAGTTCTACCGAAATTTGATGAATTCATTAAATCCTGCTTTATTGCTTGTTTAACACTCAATATGTGTAAGGATAATTCAATCAAAATCATCTACAAAGGCGAAAGAAGCCTACCGAAAACGTTAAGCTTCCGTATACCTTGCAATGCTGAGTGGGGCTTTAGAGATTCGGATGGAAAACCCTGATTTATGTAAACGCAGAAGAAACTTCTCCATTCTCGCCTTCTACCTTGGGTACATTTCTAAGTTCATCGATTTTGAGCATTTTTTGGTATGACATTTAGGTACATCCAGCTGGCGAGTCCCAAATGAAACCAAATGCGCATCCTGGATTCCACTGCTAGTCACCATCCACCAGTTAAATTCTAATTACATGTCCAGACATCATCGAAGCATCTGCACAAGAAGACGACAGACATGTCAACCTGAGACCTAGCACTTCGGTCCAATCGATCGACGGGAAAATCTAAAATTCAATTAAATAACCCTTTATTTACTCCTTCCACCTATTAACATAATTTGTTTTGGACACTTGTCTCCATGCTCTTTCATTAAGACCCTGTTTACTCTGGATGTCGTTCATACTATGTAACCTTAGTCAAGAAATGCCAATCTTCACCAACACCCGGAGGTACAATTTGATTATTTGTCAAGATTTCTAAGATATTTTGATGACGTCATTGCGATTAAACAGCTAAGTGAATGAATTTGCCGAGAAAAAGACTATTCGCTGAACTGTTCATGCGTATACTCATGTCTAGATTGGTATTTTTCGGTAAGTGAAATAACCTCTGATCATCGTGTTGCCATATAACACTGTACATATATAAAACACCCTAACCTAAATGACTAACAACCATACAGCTTTGGAAGGAAGGTGACCTCTTCGCAGACTTATGTGTTTCTAATCATATGCAAAGAAATCTTATAATAAAACAAAAATCGAAAGTGATCAATTATGCGGGAAATCAATAAATACTCAGAGCAAGAGTACAAAAATTGAACTTATGAACAATTAAAGTACAAAAAATATGTAATATGATAACAGATTGTAAAGTTTAGCTTTAATTTTTCAAAAATAGAAATAACGAAGAAATGACGACAACAACGAGAATTCTGTTGTAACAATTTTGTGTGATTATCAAGTGTTGATGTGTGCTGGACAGCTTTTTCGTCCTAGTTTGGGACCCTTCATCAACACGCACCCACAGTAGGTGGGGTTCGAACCCAGTAGTCCGCTCCGTTCTCCTTTATGGCTGTGAGTGAGACCTGGCCATTGATAGTGGAAGATATCGAAAGCCAGTTAACCCTGATCATACGGGTCTGCGTTCTATCTCTGGTGTGAAATGGGATAATACAGTAAGCAATATTGAGGTGAAGCATCGGTCGAGTTCTAGGTAGGTAAGAAGGGGAAATCAACAGACGAGGCTGTGGTGTTACACCGATTGAGATGGTTAGGACATGTATTACGCATGCCTAGCCATCGCCTTCCCCGACGGTCAATGTTCGATGCTGACATAGGATGGATCAAGTTGGAAAAGAGCGAGTATGTGGTGGTCAGAGTAAAACATGGCTTCATCAGTCAATGAAATCCACAACAGTTAGTTTAACCCAATTATGTAGAAAGGTGTAGACTTCCTGACTGGCTGGGGTCCTCAGGACGGTAAACACAAATGGCTGAAGACAATCGATAATATGGCTCAAAATTGTTCTCAATGACTGACGCAGATGCATCCACTCCTTGTGAAACTATATTGTTCTTCTTCATTACTATTCCTTTGTCTCATGTCCCTGTTTACTATCTCTATTTTGCGTTTCTTTTTTACTTTCTTCTTCTTCTCTGACTTTGTTTGCTGAGTGAAGTGTGGTGACTCGAACTGCTGCATATCAGTGCAAAGTTCTACGCTGAAACCAGTCAGTCAGTCAGTCAGATTCGAACCCAAGATCTTCTACGAGCTCGCCTTGTAATCAAAAGGTCGTGGGTTCGGACCCCGCGTTGTGGGTGCGTACTGTTGAAGAGTCCAAAATAGCTGTTCAGGACTCTCCCAGCTCATTTTCAAATGGTTCTCTAACCGATATCAGTTCGGGATTCCTCTTGTAACTCTGTGTACCACAAAAAACCCCAGACTAACAATCAAAAAGAAGGGCAAAACGGAAAAAGAGGCGAAAAGCTTACACGAACAAGATCTTCAGATAAATTGGTCTCTTCATCAAATTCCATCATTGTGCGTACAAATGTCTTTTCTTCGGCTAAACCAAGACTATGACTTTTTGCATTAGTATTATGCAGTGTTGTGTTCAGTAGGATAACAGCATAGGACAATACATACGCCTCGTCTACAAATAATTAGAAATAAGCGCTATATATTACAAACAATACCATAAAATCTTTATTTGAACACAGGAAAAACAACAAATTGAGCGAAAATATATATATATATTCCTTTTCACAATTAGTGAGATTTGCTTTTACGAGTTGATGATCACGGATTGATATCAGTTAGAGAACTATCGCAAACCAGCCAGAGGGAGTAATGGACAGTCAGCTGTTTCATCCTTGTTTGCAGTACGCACCCACACTATGCGTGGTTCGAACCCTGGACTTTCTGGTTTACCAGGTAAGCTAGCTCGCATAACATTCACCCACCGGGACCCGACTCTTAAATGACCAGCCTATGAATTCTAACTTCTACCAATTCGCGATGTATTTAGTGCGAGCACCAACCAATGTTATCGGTGGGACATCCATCCTCACACACTTGACTGGATGGATCTCACTGGTTCGAACCCTGACAGTGGGTGCATACTGCCGGTGATTCCCAAACTAGGATGAAACAACTGACTGTCCAGTACTCCCTGACTGGTTTTCAATGGTTCTCTAACTGATATCCATCCGTGGTCAAACTCATAGAAACAAATCTAATCCTTACAAACCAACTATTGAAAATCAGTGAGAGTGCATCAAAACCTTTAAGAAAAGCCTTCAAAATTACTTTTAACGTGGATAAGTTATGCCTGTTTATTCGACAAGCTAACCAATACACAGTTCAAAAAATAAACATAAGCTGTCTGATTTCGCCCTATACCGTAAGCACATTTACCAGTTGAACTGTTCCAGTGGAGCTAGTTACATAGGACATGCGACTGATATCTTTATGTAATCCACTCGTCCATTCTTCTTAATCGCCATTATCTTACAAATTATTGAATGTGCAATAAAACTGTTGTAAACCCTTGCAAATCAACTGCATCTAGAATCCCACAATTATTTGCACCCTTTCTAACTAACCATATGATTGGCATAATTTTGATATGAAGCTAAATATATACTACTATTATTTCGAGTGAAACTTGGAGCTTCAACAGCATTCTTCTATCCCTCTAGGTTCTCTGAAGTCCTTTTTTTAGCTAGTGCTACGAATTTCACCTTTTCACACGATCTTCTACATATCACTCTCGAACCTAAACCCAACTCGTCGTTTTGCATCGATTTTCACTTGACAGCCTGTAGCGCGACATCACCAGACAGTCTCCTTAGCGTATATCCAATCCATCTCCATTCTCTTCGACATATTTTTTGGGTAATCAGTTATTGATTGGTTCGTTCTCTGAGTCTGTTTTTGCACTTCCTCCTCGATCGGCCATCTGATCTTCGATATGGAGCCGGGAAGGAGGAGGAAACTGTTGATAAAAGTGTGCAGTAGCCTGTTTGATGACACGCCAAGTATATGAACCGTACAGAAGCACTGAATGATGAATTGACATTAGTATTGCGAACCCGAGGCTCGTTCTTTACACTGAGTGCAGTCGATTTCCAGACTGACTATAGATTAATGGTCTCAGAGTTATCTTTAAGATCCCAGCCTTGACATCCTCCTGTAGTTCAAACATTGCCGCCTAGTTAGGTAAAAGGCATGACTTCTTTCAAATTTATCCCGTGGATAGTGATCAGTGCTTGTTTTTGTTGTCGATTAAGTATCTTCATCACCACCTACTGCGTTCCCTTGAAGTCCTGTCTCTTCTACCAACTTGTTGGTTTTCGTCCCTACATATTCGAGTTTATGTGATATTATGTATAAATCGTTAGTGAAGTTCACCTCTTCTAGGGTCTTCTTGTCGGACCAACTTATGCCTGTCTTTTCGCTCCCCACGGTGTGTCGTATGATCCAGTCCACCACAGTTAGTCATCGCCTTCCTCGAGGGGCAATGTTAGCTGACATAGGATGGATCAGGCTGGAAAAGAGCTAGCGGCGGTCTAACCAAAACATGGTACCATTCAATCAAATCCACAACAGTTAGTCTAAGCTACGTAGGAAGGTGTAGACTTCCTAACGAGTTAGGGTCCTCGGGACGGTAAAAACCAATGAAGGCTGGAGACAATTGGTGATATGGCTAACTCAAAATCATTCTCAATGGTTGGCGCAGATGCATCCACTCCTTGTGACTTATATTTTCCAACGAAACTATATTGATCTTCGTTATTACTATTCCTTTGTCTCACACCTCTGTTTACTGTCTCTATTATGCATTTCTTCTACTTTCTTCTCTTGCTTTGTGTGCTACATGGGGTGTGGCGACTTGAACTGCTGCCCATATGTGCAAAGTTCTATGTTGTAAACAGACAAACAGACAGTTAGCAATATCATCAGTGATAGCAAACAGCCAGCCAGCTCTTGTCTTACTCTTGTCTGCATTTCAAAGATATCGCTAAGATTTCCGTTGAGAATCACTTGACATGTGCTGCCCTCAAATAGCTGTTGAATAAGTTGGTAGACCTTGAGAAAGTGTAGTGTTGAATTATATAGAGAACTGTTGATAACATAAACTTATTAAAAAAAAATACAAACACAGAAAAAAACCCAGTAAAAACTAACTTACGTGGTGAATTGAAAACTGTAGGATTCTGTTCTACATAACGTTCCGAAAAACTTGTCAAAATACGATCAATTTTTTGACTTTCACCTGGTAATTGAAAACTAAGCAAGAATTGTCTAAGAGAAAAATGAGAGGGGAAAAAAGGGAAACAGAAAATAACTGCATGCATAAACTAATGGCGGCAGTGATTTTCACTGCCTGACTGACTATATAAGGAAAGATTGTTGTGACTACAATGAGAATGTAAATGCCAGTTTCGGACTCACCGCCAGGGTTCGAACCCACAACTTTCTGGTTACAAGTTAAGCCTGTAGACCATTCACAGCCAACAAAAACGGTGGCTTGCTCAGCCTGCTAATAAGCCCAGTGGTAAGGATGGAAGGTTGGGCTGATGTGAAAGCAGCAACCGCACTGCTAGTAGAACTTTAAAGCTTCAGATTAAAGCTCTATGTTCCCTTGGGAACGAAGGGGAATGTTTTTTTTTTATTCGTTTACGTTTCCAGTAAAACATAGGTCTTCAATCTGTAGGCTTGAAGTTTCTGTAGTAATGGTGATTATTTCTTAGAGGATGGGGTTGCCAGCCTCATGCCCAACCTTCCCTCTTTACCAGTATTACTACTTACTGGCTTAGCGAGGTAAAGAAGTGAATCGGCCGAGGAGCGAACCTCGGACCACCTGCATGGTCGGCGAGCACTCTACCACTGTGCCACCGACGTACGAAGGGGAATACGATAAAAATAAATACTTACTTACTTACTTACTGGCGTGTGTCAGGTATTTCACAAGGGAAAACTCAACGAGGAGTTTGAAGTGAAGACACGAATAAGATAAGTCTGCCTGTTATTACCGACAGTATTCCTAAGTGTGGTGGACTATATTATGCAACGGACAGTCTTTGGATATGAGATGACAGGAATACGCTTGACCACCGATAAGAAGACTCCAAGAAGATCTGGACTTGACGGATGATTTATGTCTAACGTCACACAATCTCGGAGATTTAAATACGAAAATAGTTGGCAGAAGAAGCAGGAAAGACAGGACTTCAAGTGAACATAGAAAAGACGCCAGTGATGAAGATACTCACGTACCAACAAGACCAATCAGCACCAATCACTATCAACAGGAGAGATACAACAGAGGTTAATTACTTCACTTTTCTATACAGCATCGTTTCAAATACAGGCGGAATGGATGAAGATGCACCATCCGAAAAACAAGGCAGACCTTCATCTCCCTGAAATCAGTGTGGAAACCTGTTCCACTCAGCCAGCATAAAGAATAAGATTCGAACTTTCAACACCAATGTTATGTCAGTCAGTTCTCCTTTATGAGTTATAAAATTGGTGGGTGCGGAATATGTAGGAGGATTTTCAATAGGCTGCGAAGGTTTTATCAACAGCCGTCTCCTTCGCTGGCTCTATACTGAAGATCGGATAGCCTGGCAGAAAGAATTAGCAATCAGAACCTCTGGGAAAGAACCAACCAAGAACCCATTGTTCAACAAATACGCAGAAGAGAATGGAGATGGATTGAGAACACGCCTATGAGGAGACAACGTCGAATGACATCACACGTCAGTCCATAGCTCAAGCGGAACCCACATGGAGAACGACGAGTTGAGTGTGGGTCCGAAGGTGACATGGAGGAGATCGTGTCAAGAGGGGGAAGATGAAACACTACGAGCAATCGTAGGGCCAGTCAAAGAGGACCGCAGAAAATACGACAAAGTGGAGATGTGCTATTGAAGCCCTATGTTCCATTTGGAACCCAATGCAACAATAATAATAATACACTTATAATAATATCTCCTCTAAAGTGGTAATGAACGTTAAAATTTATTTAAATAGTTAATATCCTGGGAAGAACAAACAAGAATTAATTGAAATGTAGCTCTAAGTGATATCTAAGGGAAGTATTATATTCACCTTCCAAGAGAGTAAACATAGATGAAAACTGATTTTTATTTTATTTCTTTTTTTATATTTTTTATTACAGCTTGATTCCACACCGCATTTTTGGTACAAGTATGAAATTTTCAGCATGTGATATCGGTAGCCCAAATTTTGCAGGCCGACCATAGATATCAGATGTGCGTTGGCAGAGAGTCGAACCTCGGACCATGTGTGCATGGTCGGCGAGAGTCCTAACCACTGTGCCACCGACGCACAATGAAAAAACCCTCTTTAGCTCCTGTCAACAGAGATATTTATACCAAGGTCGGAAAAACAAATGGAAGGTAGGTTCATAAGTTGTACACTTAGTACTCGGCGTTATGCAGATGCATACACTGCCGGTGACAATAATAAATCAATTTTGATTGGACACTAGGTAGTAATTAGTGTAATGTGTCTAGTCCTCTGTTTGGTGCAGACTGAATTCTAGCGACTTGCCCTATTCCGGTAGGTAGTTACCTGGCGTTCTAGTGAGAAGTCGTGACCAGTAGGGTGCAGCAGGTCGAGTGTGAGGAAAAATACTCGCCGGAGACATTGGCTGGGGTCGCGCTACGTCGCGAATTAGCAGAAGTTAGAATTCGTGGGTCATTTGATCGGGTCTCAGTGGCTTAATGGTATACGAGCTCGCCTTGTAACCAGAAGGTCCTGGGTTCGAACCCCGCTGGGTGGGTACTGATGAAGAGTCCCAAACTAGGACGAAACAGCTGTCCAGTACTCCCAGGTTTTCCAATGGTTCTCTAACTAGTGTCAGCTCATGATGAAAATTCTGTAACTAATCAAACCCTTACAAACTAACACTTGAAGGTTGAATTATATCAGTCACGTTTGCAATGTGATCACCATGATAGGTGACTCACCATCACGGTGCACTAAACAGAAGACTAGACACATCACACTAGTTACTAACTAGTGTCCAATCAAAAGTATCCAATACCATCTCCTACAGAAGGTCAATCGCAAGCCCGAATAACTCAGTGGTAATGTCTCTGACTTCGGTACCAACTAGGTGACGCGGATTCGAATCTCAGAAGGGACATGACTTCCTTCTAGGTTGCAAATACTCCCTGCTGACTGATGAGTGCCAACTAGCACGAAACCTAGACCAGGCGGGGCTTCCTTTCGACTGCCTCCAACCGTCTAATGTCAACAATAATGAATCAAGTTTGATCAAAGATTGATATTTGAGTTAAAGAACTACTGAAAGCCAGTAAGAGAGTACTTGGGCAGCTGTTTCACCCTAGTTTACGACTCATCATCAGTACGCACCCACCGACAGGGTTCGAATCCAGGACTTTTCAGTTACAAAGCAAGCTTGTAGACCATTCAGCTACTGGACCAGACTACTCCTCAGTAACCCTCAATGGTGGTTCTCTAACTGATATCAATCGATCCGTGATCAAACTTGAAACAAATCAAATCAAACAAACTCTTAAAAAGTAATGAATCACATTTAACAACCTTACTTACTTCACAGTTATATCTTAATATTCTAGGGATACCAGAATATGAAGTGGATAACCAATTGCGTGTCTTAGATATTGCAATGTGACTAAGCGACACGACGGAGCAGTTAATTAGGTGATCAATATTTCACAAGCAGACATGGAGGAGTGGATGATATATTTTCATTTCAAGGCAATTTTGTTCTTATCCAATACAAACATTCTCTAGTGAAATGCCTGTTTTTGAAGAGCCAGTAAAATACCGCACGTGCAATACACTAATGGATGAACTGCAGGGTGTTTACACCCGGTTTTGTTGGCTAATTGGTTAGCCTTAAAACTTCGTTCTATGTTACAGCATTAAAGAGAGACTACCTTCGTAACCAAAAGAACCAGTCCGCTCCGTCCTCCTTTATGGCTGTGAGACCCAGCCATTGAGTGTGGAAAACATGAAAAGATTAGCTGTCTTTGATCATAGGTGCCTGCGTTCTATCTCCCGTGTGAAGTAGTATAATAAGGTGAGCAACATTGAGGTTAGGCGTCGATAGAGTGCTACGTAAGGAGGGGAATCAATCAACGAGGCTGTGAAGCTACATCGACTGAGATGGTTAGGATATGTGTTACGCATACATACCTAGACATCGATCGCCTTCCTCGACGGGCAATGTTAGCTGACGTAGGGTCAGTTTGGAAAAGAGCTAGCCGCTGTCAAAACAAAACATGGCACTAGTCAATGAAATCCACAACAGTTAGTTTAAGCCAACCGCCACTTAGGAAGGTGTAGACTTCCTGACGAGTTGGGGTCCTCGGGACTGTAAATACTAATGGTTGAAAACAATTGGTGATATGTCTCGAAATCGTTGTCAATGGCAGGCGTACATGCATCCAATCCTTGTGACTTATATTTTCCAACGAAACTATATTGTTCTTCGTTATTTTTTTGTCTCACACCTCTGTTTACTGTCTCTATTATGTATTTCTTCTACTTTCTTCTCTTGCTTTGTGTGCTGAATGGAGGGAGAGTGGTGACTTGAACTGCCGCACATCAGTGCAAAGTTCTATGTTGAAAACAGACAGACAGACAGAGGAACCATCCAGCTTCATTAAACTACTATTCAAAGGCTTAAATCGGCTATTAAGCGTGAATTCTACGCCTCATGTCTTCTCCTTACATCTTGAACATTTTCAATTCCTGTGTCTACAGTTAAGGGAGGAAATTCTATGAACTCTACTTTACACTTCATCCACAAGTTCACCTGCAGTTGTGGGAATACATATTATATGCAGGTAGAAGCAATCGATGCTCCAATGTTTCTAAATAGTTATTTGGTCACATAAAAAATCCAAATGTATTTAATTTGAATAGACATCCAGTATCATCATCATCCACTGCAAAGCATTTATTAACATTTGGTCACAAATCAATAATCTTAGTGACAGATTCACAATTATTATTCATATTATTATTTCACATTACTTTAGCTGAAGGTGCTAAAAGCACTTTTGAGGGATTAATCATATGCATTCCCAAAAATATATCTATGCACAGAAAAACACAATAGACCTCAAAAAGTGCTAAAAAAAAACATGATTGATTGACAAAATGTACTCTTATTCTATATGTTGGTAACTGAGTAATTGTCAAGCATTTTATCTTTTTTTATTATTGTCAACTATGCTAGTTGTAAAATGATCGATAGTATTAGGGAGGAGCTATAAAATGATATCGTTTCGCAACAAAATTCGTCTATTTAATGTCTTAATCACATTTATCAAAATAGGGAGCAACTGTCACTGTCTTTTCGGAAGGCACGATGGAGAATGAATTAAATTCATTGAAGTGGAAATTCTTAATAACCGATGATGAGTCCCAAATAGGACGAAATGCGCGTTATCCTGGATTCTTACCAGAGTTAGTCACCATCCACCAATTGACACCTTTCTAAATGTCTGAAGAAGACAATTTCAAGCAGTTATTTTACCCAGCATCACATTCTCTAGTAGTTAATCCGGTCTAACATTAGGGATAAGATACTACTTTTGGCCACCTCAGTGTGCATTTTTCCGTTTACTTGTTCGTGTGGAGCAAATTGTATCGACCGCAAGCAACGTCAAATCCACGAACGTATTCTATAACAATGTCCTCACCTCATATTACTCACCCTATTATACCACCTAAACCGAGAGATAGAACACAGACACCTTTAATTTAAGACAGCTAATCTTTTCATGTCTTGAACTTTCAGTAGCCATGTCTCACATCCATAGAGGAGAAGGCGATCACTATCAAGCAGTACAGACGTCTTTTGTTCGACAGACGTATATAACTTCAGAGATGAACTATAGTGCTTCTATATGGTTTAGAGATTTGGCGTCGTAGTCGTCACGGAAATCTATGCTAACAGACTACTGCAGACTTTCATCAACACCCGCCCACCACCTTCCCTTGATACTGAAGATCAGATCGCCGGTGAAAAAGAATAACCAATAAGGAACCCTAACAGGCAACAAAAGATGCAAAGAGCTATCACCCAAAATGGTGATGCATTGAACATACGCTGAGGAGATCGTTCAGAGATGTCACACGCCAGTTAAACCCTCGAGTGAACCTCAGTGGGAAACAACGAGTAAGAAGTGGGTGTGAGGGTAACATGGAAGAGATCGTATGCAGATGAACCCAGGGAATAATATTAAATTCGGTTCACAAGGTGACAATCACAACCAGTTCATATTACCAAGTACTATTTATGTTGATATAGGTATAAAACTTGGGCACTGTGGTGGTACACTATAACTCCATTATGGATAAGACTTCATTTTGATAAATCCACACAGTTGCTGTACAGTAATATTAACTGATGACCTCGTTTCGAGCACAAGCTATTGCTAATAATATCAATATCTAATCGATTCCACACATGTATATAAATGAAAGAAAAAGTTGTGTGAGTAACTTGATAGATTATGATCAGGAATAGTTTGTGCTCGAAACATGGTCATCAGTTAATATTACTGTATAACACAATACTGTGTGATTTATCAAAATAAAATCTTATCCATAATGGAGTATTTATGTGTTCCATAGCTTTATATAACCAGATAGTTAATAAATGCACACAATGCATGCAAAACAGAAAGTCGCCCCTAATGTGTCTTATAATTCGATTTTTAATGACAGAAATAGGTATACAATTATTTGTAATGACAATGAACCTAAATATATATATCGGTAATCAATGTTATATTGAGCATAAACGGATCAATCAATTGACAAATGCACACTTTGTGTGCACGGCATTAACACTGACAAAAGTTCATTTGAGGCAGGTAAAACAAAAAGAGTTAACTACGTTTTTTGAATACTCAAATAAAAGAAATATATGTGATACAAGGGTAGAGTTGAAGTGCATTTACTCTTTTACTTGCTCTTGTGGAGCTGTTTATATTGGACGTTGTAAGCGTAATCTCCGAAAACGTGTAGCTGAACACTATCCGGTTTGGTTAATGAAAGGCGAACGTAGAACTGCAAAGTCATCTATTTGTGATCACCTGTTAGAGTCTGTCATTTAGCCTCACGTGAGTCATCTTTCAAAGTTATCTACATGGCAAAATCGAATCGATCCAAAAGTTTACGTTTTCTTCACTTATGCATAGCTAGCCGAAGCTTTAGCTATACATGAACAGAAACCTAAATTATGTGTTCAAAAGCGTTTTGTCAAACCCCTTTCTTTACCTTGGTCATAATAATTTTCTTTCTAGTTTTTATTTTATTTTACCACTTGAATTCTTTCCACTTCACTTCACATCTTCATTCTTATCGTGATCATACTCCTAATTTTCAAAATTTTTAGACAACACCTGACATTTTTGTTATAGAACAATCTTTAATATTTTTGTAATTTATCCACTTCAACTCTACCCTTATAACTTTTATCACATATATACGTACATTGACTGAGCAATTATTTAGTGCCACTTAATAGCCACCTTTTTCTGTAATATAATACGACTGTACAGCTTGAAATGAAGTCGTTGAAAAGAAATTTCTTCGCTGAACAAAAACTGTGATTTTACTTATGAATAAAAGAAATGTAGAGAAAAATAATTCAATTAATACGGAAAATTTCACAAAATAATCCTATTAAAGTGTCAGTTTAATTTTCAGAGGTATATAGTTCCTTGAAGCCTGTTCAATTTTATTTTATAGCTAACTTTGGTATCTATCCATCGTATGATATTTCGTTACATGGACACTACCAAATAAAGCATGGCATGGCAGAGAGTGTGTAGACTCCCGTCTTCTTGTAAAAAAATTAGTTTATAGACTGTCAGTGAGTTCTATCCACTGCCTTAACATGGCGCTGGGTTACTTCTAACAAAGGTGAAAAGTTAGTTTTTTTATAGTTTGGTTTGTAAGGGTTAGTTTTGTTTTTACGAGTTGGATTGATATCAATTAGAGAACCATTGAAAACCAGGGAGTACTGGACAAAAGCTGTTTCGTCCTAGTTTGGGACTCTTTATCAGTACCCACCCAGCGGGATTCGAACCCAGGACCTTCCAGTTACAAGGCAAGCTCGTATACCATTCAGCCACTGGGACCCGATCCAATGGCCCATGAATTCCAACTTCTACTAATTCGTGATTTAGCGCGACCCCAACCATTGTCGTTGGTGGGACATCCATCCACACACGTGACATCTGGATGGACCTCACTGGTCACGACTTCTCACTAGAAATCAGGAAACTCCATCCTGTAGCAAGTCACTAGCGAGCATCAGATTAATTTTCTTTAGTTTTGGTTTGTAAGGGTTAGTTATGTTTTACGAGTTAATCACGGATTGATATCAATTAGAGAAACATTGAAAACTAGGGAGTACTGGACAGCGAAGTTGTGACCAGTGAGGTCCATCCAGATGTCACGTGTGTGGATGGATGTCCCACCAACGACAATGGTTGGGGTCGCGCTAAATCACGAATTAGTAGAAGTTGGAATTCATGGGCTGGCCATTGGATCGGGTCCCAGTGGCTGAATGGTATACGAGCTTGCCTTGTAACTGGAAGGTCCTGGGTTTGAACACCAGTGGGTGCGTACTGTTGATGATTTCGAAACTAGGATGAAACAGTAGCTGTCCAGTACTCCCTGGTTTTCAATGGTTCTCTAATTGATATCAATCCGTGATCAACTCGTAAAAAGAAAAGGTTAGTGAGTAATGTCTTGTGTGGTAGACATCCAGGTTTACCTAGGAGAGCTTGGAAATCCTGAATGCAAGTCCATGTTGTCAACGGGCTCAAGAATCCGAAAGTATTGAGTAGTATATGAACCTGTTTTGATCACCGGAAACCGACAGAGTGCAGCTCCACTGGCTCATAGACAAAACTTCATTTAAAAGGCTCCTGGGGGAGTGGCCCCTTAGAACAGCCACCTGCTTCGGTCAGGGCAGTATCTAAGTTCGCATAAAAGCTATGGATTTTGTGTGACGCATATGTTGGTATTATTATTTATTTATTTAAACGCAGAAAAAACTTGGTACAATATGCCACCAAGAAAAATGCACCACACAATAATAATAATAAAACAACATAGATCAAAAGTAAAAATATAAGTAGAAAACGGATGAAGAAATTCATCTGGAAGGAAAACAGTCATGCTTAACAAGTTCAAACAGTATTCATTGACTATCATCAGGAAGGAAGAGAGAAGGAAACCGCGACACGTTTGCCATTGATTACGATTCTTGGCCATATCCGATAACGTTTCGAGCTATCTCGCGGACCCCAAACAGGGAGTCGTGACGCACCAACCGATGCTAATCTAGCACAAGCATCCCTTATCCCACGACGCCACGTCATGGACTGACCACCTCTCCGCCTTTTCTATCCCGTCCTAGGGCTAGCGAACAGAGACCTGTACGGAAACCTCTGGGATGACATTCGCAGCACATGTCCAAGCTACCGAAGCCTGTTGGTGCCCATAATGATGTACTAAGTTTCTGTTTTAATAATAATACAATACATGGATATTAGTGGACTCATTTGAGATCAGGTTACTACGCACATGGACAAAACTGATCTTTGTATCATGTCTACTTGTCTTTATCACATTTATTGTCGTGACACTGAGAACTCGCGGCTTTTCATATAAATATTACGACAGAGCTTCAAGGGGATATTTTAGGTACATATCCAGAGGAATATTTTTGTGTATTCACTTTGTTATTTTCGAAATGTCTAAACATTACATTCAAGTATTACAAGATGTTTTGATTGAGTATAACTGATGATTTAAAACTGGTACTCCTGAACAGACGCTAACATAGTGACAACCTATCCAGTAATGAATCATACCTATTGCAATGCAATGACCTATTGATTGTTTGGGTAGACATGGTACGCAAATAGAAGGAAGTGTCGAACAGCGTCACTTTTTAAGTATAACTGTTTGTTCTTAAGCATAACACTTCAGTGTGTGTAGCCAAGCGCTGCTGCCTGTTGGAAAACTTTAAACGGGAAAATTTACAAACCTTGACATGTTAGTGATAGAAATCCGTCCTCCTTTATGGCTGTAAGTGAAACATGGTCATCGAGAGTGGAAGACATGAAAAACCTGGCTAGCTGACTGTCTTTGATCATAGGTGCCTGCGTTCCATCTCCCATGTGAAGTAGCATAAAAGGGTGAACAATATTGAGGTTAGGCGTCGATAGAGTGTTACGTAAGGAGGGGAAATCAATCGACGAGGCTGTGAAGTTACATCAACTGAGATGGTTAACACATGTATTACATATGCCTAGTCATCGCCTTCCACGACAACAGGCAATGTTAGCAGCCAACATAGGTCAGCTTCCAAAAGAGTCACTGGTGATCAAATCAAAACATGGCTTCATCAGTCAATGAAATATACAACAGTTAGTTTAAGCCATGTAGGGAGTGGAGACTGGCTTCCTGGCTGATTAGGGTCCTCGGGACGGTAAAAACCAATGAAGGCTGAAGACAATTGGTGATATGGATGGCTCAAAATCGTTCTCAATGGCTGGCTCAAATGCATCCACTCCTGTGACTTATAATTTCAAATTAAAAGTGACCATCTGCAGTTCCAGGAGATATTTGATCACAGGTTCCATCGGAACAACAATATATCCATTTCACAATAATGTGGCCTGCTTGAAATAGTAAGTGGCATAAGTGTGTGTGTGTGTGTGTGTGCCTGTGACACCATACATACTGGTGATCAAAATGAATAACTGCACACCACTTTCAATGAGGTTATAGTAGCAGCAAAAGCGAATGTTTTAATGCTAAAATGTCTTCACCTTACTAGGAATCAAACTGTGACAATGACTCAAGAGGGAACACCCGAATCAAAATCTGACTTTTGATTAAACCAATACGCCTTAGGTTTATTTTTTATTTTTATGATGTGAGTTGAATCTATGTAGAATACTTGAACGACTGAAACTAAGTGAACTTAGTTCAAACAAAAAGGCACTACAACTGAACATAAATCAACAGAATGCAAGCTGGTCCAGTCTATAGGATAAATTCAGTTGTCAAGTTGTCAGCCACACGCACTATGTGAGGACTGATGATATTACCCAGTTGACCAGGATGAATTAGGCAGAGTGGACTGAGATGCAGTGACCCTTTGGCTTTAAGTTGAGCTCTTCATCCAATAAACCACAAGTGTTTATTCTAGTTGTAAATGAAAACTTATGCAGTTCTTTATAACGGACAACTGACAACATAATGATTAGTACAGAAACAACAAATTCCTCAAAGTATTACTCCAAACAGGATGACTAAATTGTTATGTGAAGAAAAGGATCTTTACCTATAGGTAACTCTTGAAAATGATATTTATTTATTTATTTATTTTAAATAAAGTGGCGGACAAATTCCAATTTAACGGAACCCTGAAACGTTCAGCATCATTTCAAGTAATTATAGAATACATTTGGAGCTGAACACCCATCACCTACGTGTAAAAACACATACATCAGCAATTGGGGTTAGTGGCACAGCGATGGAATGCTCGCCAACCACGCGCATGTGGTTCGGGGTTCGGTCCCCGGCCACCGACGAGGCACTCCTTCACCTCGCTAAGCCAGTTACAAAAACTGATAAAGAGGGAAGGTTGGGGGGCATGAGGCTAGCAACCTCATCCCGTACAAAAAAAATTAACACCACTGCTACCGAAACTTCAAGCCTCTAGCTTGAAGCCACCCTATGTTCCACTGGGAACGTAAAGGAATAAAATAAATGCCAACAACACAAACGGACATGAATAGAACTATATTTTAAACCTCTACAATGACACACTTAAAGAATAACAAAAAATATTATATATTATGCGTCTAACTAACAGCAAGTCAGGAATTTCTAAGATGTAAACCGAAGCAAAACTACAGCCCATGTACAACATAGATATTTAAAACGAACTCACCTTAGAGCTGGTAGAAACTCTTGATCTTTAAAGTTGTGCAACTTTGTAAATGCATCCAAGACTTGCATGTTAAATTCTTTTCGACTGAAAAAGAGGAAGATATAAAAGTCCACTTAGCATTATAAAACTAAACATTTCATACAAATTGACGAGTCATTTCTGTTACATAAAATATTGATACAGTTAGTTGTAAAAATTATTCACTTAGTAATTGTAACGATGATAGGTTGGTACCACAAAACGATCTAGATAGATAAATTAGCCGAATGGGCTAACCTTTGGAGTCTGGAAATTAATTCCAAGAAAAGCGCTGTTATGCACCTAGGTTAGAAGTCTTACACGTCGTACTCCCTGGGGGACACAGAACTGCCCGATGTTAGGGGACAAAAGGACTTAGGAATTATTGTAAGCCATAACTTAAAAGCAACGGCGAATTGCAATCGAACTGCAGCCAAGGCTTTCCGAATGCTATGGGCACTTCGAAGGGCTTTCAAACGATTAGACGAAGGTATGTTCCAGGTACTCTATGCAACATATGACAGACCTCATCTAGAATACTGCATACAAGCAGTGAATATGCTTCAAAAAGGAGCACATATCCTGGAAAGAGTACAGAGGGTAGGAACGAAATTAGTTGGTGGTATCTCACACCTTCCTAATGATATAAGGATGAAGCATTTAAATCTCTTCGCACCGTCATACCGAAAGAGGAGAGCCGACTTAATTTTAGCTTACCGTATATTAATGGGTGATTTGGGGATTGACTTTTCAAACCTTTTCTCTCCCTCTAGGATACATTTACGAAGTCACCACAACAAGGTGCTCAAACTGAGGTCGAGTAAAATACGTGTGGAATTTAGATTCTCTCACAGAGTGGTCAACGACTGGAACTCCTTACCTGATACAGTAGTAACAGCTCCATCGGTGAACGCTTTCAAAGAGAAACTGGATTTCTGCAGAGATATATTTCGCGAGGATTAACCTAGGCAACAAGAGCCTTCTAGCCTTATAATCTAAATCTGAATTGCATTAAGTATGTGACTTTTAAAAAAACACTTGAATTTATAAAAAGGTTTGCAGAGAGAGACTTAGAAGCAAAGCTTGACTATAATTCCTTCAGTGATTGGTAAATTCCATAAGATACATTATATAATGTACATCACACACTATGGAAATATGAACAGTTACTATTTTATAAATACTCCTAAAAAAGAAGAAACTAGATTCTACTTTTCTGGTGAACTACCAGTAAACTTGAATCTCTAGGCATTTTCCTACGAAGGTATATTTGTCTGTTGCCTGGATAATGGGATGTAGGGATGCAGAACACAGTCACTCCCTTTCAGTTAAAAAGAAAGCAACTAGCAATCACTTAGTAAACGATAACACCTTGATAATGCTAGAACATTAAGACATAGAAGCTACGCAGTAAATATTACATTTCGAAAAGAATGGATTCCTAAATACTGAATGTATTCGCCTTTCCAGTGGACATGACATTCAAGGTTGACGCTTGAGTCTACTGAATTAATTGGCAGAGACAATGCACCTCGTACTCAGCAAAAATGGAGGTAATATTAAAAATCACAAAATAATGATAAACCATGTGGACAATGACACAGGCCTAGACAACCCCTTTGGGGTAAATATATAAGTCCCCTAGCATAATAATTTCTTGAAGATAAGCTCGATCTACGGGGAATAATTCCATCAGTACTAAATGACAGTGAAACACTTCACAGTACAACTTTTATTCTTCCTAGTTGGTGAAACTGATAAAAACAAATTTTCCCCTGACTTAACTGTGGCGACGGAAGACCACCAAATTGTTGAAGGTATGATGCCTGCTTTGTTCATTACATGCAACGTCGAAACGGTCACGCAAATAGTAAATTGTAAAACTATTTACTTTCTCTCTAAGTAGTGATAAAGTGAAATTACAATTATCCACAGTACACCACAATGTTATGTTGAAAGTTATATTACTATGTGGGATGACTTCAGATACGATAATAGAAAAAATTGACGCATGTAATGCAGAATTGTATAGAGGAACACGGGTTAATCAATGTAGTATGTCTTTTAAGGGGAAAACAAATTACATGATTTCTTCTAGGTCGGCAGCGTATACTCCAAAAAATACACGTAAGAATAAGGTGTAAAATTTATACAGAGGAAAATAAAGAGAAAAACTCAGAAACATACATTACGGTAGTACTTACACTTCTCCGATATAAGTCCCAACAGCATATTTAGATATACTATCATTTTGATCTATGAAGAACTTAGCCACATCTTCAGGAGATCGTTCTATTATATTTTGATCAAAAAGGTATTCGAGACCCTGAACAATTACCATCAAATATCGACAAATGAGAGAACAAACCTGCTTCGGATTGCTATTAAATTTTTTACATCCAAGTGCAAGCCGCCATAAAGATGGGTCTTCTCTACCAAACACTAAGTATATTATACAAACATACCCATCAATCGTGAAACCGAAACTTTCGATTTGATTTGTTATGTCATTCAGCTCAAGTTTAAGTGACTACCAGAAAATAATTTAAAAACCTCCCTACCTCAATATTTTTGATCAATTGAGCTTTCTGTTGTCCGATAAATCGTAACCTCTCCTTCTCCTCAGCAGTAAGTTCTGAATAAAATAAATATACGGAAGAATTTAATGCTAAAACAACTCAAAGTAGATTGTAAAAACACTATAAAAGAGACATAACGACACACCTTCATAATCCATTACCCATACGAGGTTAAATGGACGCTAATAATTAACGTTAATTAAAACTAAACACCAAAATATATGAAATCTTTCAGGTAAGTTTTGTGTAAGGAAGTTTTTGTGTTGTATCGCTTAGTATAATTGAGTTTATTTTTGTCTTTCTTGAGCCAGCTGACATGCACTCAGTCGTGTTATATGAGTGAGCATTGTACGGCAGTCATGACACTTCAGCAACTAACTTGTTTGTGTACCACGGTATCTATATTGAAAGGCTTAGTACATCTTCCGGTTGCCACTTCTATATTCTCCCAGTTAGCTTCCATGGAGTGTTTGTGTGCGATAAGAACCTTGTCCATCCGTTTAATTTTATTAAATTAACTGAAATCTCTTTTGTTTTCTGCTGGTGAGTATCTATTATCATTACCGCTTTCAAAACTTCTTGGCCTTCATGTGCATGTTACTCCTGCCCGTGTAATATAAAGCACACTATCGTGTCACATTACCATAGACACTGTGAAATAAGGTTTGTTCCAGACAATCTTGTTAAAAACGGCATTTGGTATTTGTGGCTGAGGTGATTTGCATTCACCTAGTTATTTCGGAGGCAAATTTAAGTGGACCCCCAGTTAACGTATCTGTATTACTTATTTGAGATCCAAAGGACTTCTAGGAACGCCAGTTTTCTTGTCTAGATGTCTGAAGAAATTTGTGTCTTCTTACTTCAATATTATGTGGCAGAATATCAGCGGTTAGATCTTCCGCAAACGTCGAAGGAACTTCCTTATTTCTCTCTGCCCTCCATAAATTTTTACTATCACTGCATAGCAACGATGGAGAGCATACGTTATTAGGCGGTTGTTTTGTGAAAGTCAAGAATAACAGTTGACCATTATTACCCTCCAACGGTATTCCGTTGCTTGGCGTTTTCCATGCAGAGTAGGGGTGACTACAGATCTTCAGTTTAAGCCTCAGGCCAATGTAACTCTGGGCTGAAAATTCTCATCCCACTTAATTTCCCAGAGATTTCGTCCGACAACAAGTCGGGACATTTCGCTACCTCTAGGATCAAGACACACCCTTGGAGCATCTGGTTTAGGCATGTTTCCCAGTCTTTTCAAGCTACCAGTAGGTTGATGGCTTGGGACCAATCTTTCCTAAAATTATTTTGGGCTTGCTGCCACTAGTTTTTCTTTCAAATGTTCTTCAGAGTACTCGTTAAATAGATGGTACGTCACACTCCGCGTTCCTGGCCCTTCCAATTTTCGTAAGCCTTCTCTACTATTTAAAAAATGGGGATAATATAGCACGACTCCAGTTATCCTGTATATAATCTGATAGGCGGTGAGATTTAAAGATTTAGCACAATGTTTGGCATCTAGTGGGTCCATGCCACCAATGTAATACCAATTTTTCTGGAAAGAGCACAGTCAGCCACGTCTCGTAAACCGTTAATGCACAGCTCTTGCTACGCTCGGGCTCACGCTGTTCCTTGAAGTTTCTCAGAAACGCTTAGTAATGACGGACGAAAAAACCAAAACACCAATTGGTGACTCGAGGATTCTTTATTGTTACACCAACATATAAACAATGTTACCACTAAGGTCTGTGAACAAATATTACAATAATAAATCACAATATTACTTCTGACGGTTTTCTACTGACTTCTTTCTGAACAGCGACCGATGAGACGATGACTGTCGTATTGATGCCTCCGCGAAAATTGGAGAAGTTGATTTTGAGCAAACAACCAAGAATTGATCGTTCAATCTTCAACTACATTGACACTCCCCACCAAAAATAGGATCCAACCCCTTTTTTCCATCACGACCAATACACGTCGACTTGGATGCCATTGCGAGAACCTGGGTCACTCAGACAGAGCTGAAATGGAAAACAAACAGAAAAGCCAACACACCACAAGCATACCCACAGCACAATCTCACACATCAATGACGACCTGCGCCTTCCAGTTAAAGGCATCCGATTGCAACACAATCGCCACTTACTAGAATGACTCCTGCACAACGCAACGTGACCATACCAGCACCTCGTGATATTCTACGCACATCCTCTTATCTACTCACTACCAATTACCACTGAAATCGCTTGTCACTCATTCTGCCTCAGTTCTAGTAACGGTGACGTATGCAAGCCTCTGTCGTTTACACTCTTTCTCCCCGGCGTGTGGGACCACAGCTAATCATTATCTCCGTATGCATTTCATTCTCAGCGTATACGACCCATCTGCTGTCTTTAACATCAATCAATTCATTCACGCATGTAGAAGACTCGAAACAGCTTCAGAAGTAAGCACGACGAAAATTTTAACAAAATTACGCAATAAAAACAAGGTACGAAAACAACAAGTAAACACAATGAATCCAAAATACACCAATTGATATGACACACCACACATATGTACAAACAGTACACACAAATTCGCACGTCGTGTCTCGATGGAATTCCTCTGAAGAATCGCAGGACTTACACCAGTACGCCTGCAACCCTTCTCACGTTGACGATTGTAAGTTGTGGAATGTCCGGACACAATCAAGACGAACCAACAATTACAATAATTGAACTCACACAAGTATTTAACACAAACATATGTACAATCAACACATCAAATGTTGTGCATTTGGCCTTGACGAGAGACCCTTGAAGAACTGTAGGACTTACAGTAGTACGCCTACATTCCTTCTCAGGTTGATGATACAAGTGGAAGTCGTACGGACACAAACAGAATTACCAACAGCTAGATGACAGATGATATCAATTCAGTATATACAATATGAACATATGTACAATATCACACACCAAGCACATTGGACTGCTCATTGATGCGCTGTCCTTTGAAGAATTGTAGGACTTACAGCAGTACGCCTACAACCCTTCTCAGGTTGACGCCCTAGATTGGAAAATCGTCGCAGAGTTCATTTGCTAACTTACTTCTATCAGCTATATCCTCAAATCTGAACGGCAACACGCCCATGTCATTGTATCGTAGAATATAGATGACGAACAAACACACGACATGTCTCATCAACCAAGTATAGAAACAGAGTAATTTGCACCAAAGATAATAACATTCAAATAGTAACTTGAAACAAGAAATTCCTTTATTCATGCAAGTCAATTTAACAATTACTCTCTCGTTTACACCTGGCTTATCCTCACGAAACTGAGCAATATCTTTTGTCTTTTCAAACGGACTGGTACTAGCATAGTCATTGCACAAGATACTTGAGTTGATGGGTGTCTGTTTCATTGTGGATGACAACACCAACGGCGACTG